>ML388931.1:9652-73866 GCA_005239525.1 Nicotiana knightiana
GGGTTGGAGGGGGGGGGGGGCGTTTGGACAGATATATACTTATTAGGTGATTAGTTCTGGACCGTTGGAACAAAATGATCCAACGGCTGAGGTGAATGGGAGGCTAAACGGGGTCGTTTTGGGTTGTCTGGAGCTAGCCGGGTTTGAGTCAATTGGGCTGGGGTGTTTTAGGTGTATAGAGATAGGTTTTTTTTTTGGGCCTGGGCAAGTTAGCCCAGGTCTGATTTTAATACTTTTATATCTAATTAACATTAAATTAGTTAATTACCACTAATTCCAATTAAACTAGAAAAGGTAATAACTAATTTTGACTTTGTTTTTTTCTAATTATAAACTAATTGTTGAGCTGATTAAAATTAACACCATTTAATTTAACACTCATATCATTTAAAGAATAGATTTCACAATTTTGTTAGAGAAATGATTAAATGAAGAAATTAACCATTAGATCTAGCTTATGTCAGATAAACACATTTGCTATTATTTATTTCAACACAACTACACATAATATCTTAATTTCTCTAATTTTAATTTTTGTCTAATTAAAAGGAAAAATTAATTAATGGTGGATTAAAAAGTGAAATTATGAATTAGCATTTGCAATTTTGAAGAATAAATTTGTAGTTCTCCAAATGATTGAGTTTATGCAACCTTAAATTATTCATAAAGATAAAAAGGCAAATTATGGTTATACAATGCAAAATTAATTCACAAATAGCACCGAAATTAATTTTTTTTTATAAAACTAATTAATTTATTGAATTTTGTAGGAATATATGGTAGGTAAAAAATGACATGCTCACAGCTGCTTCTCTTTGCTCGAAAACACGAAGAGTTTTCGGGAAAAGACAAAGTGAGCAGTCATGCACGATTTTTACCCGTTCGCATACTCCATGTGAAACGTTTTTGAAAGTTTGACTGAACCCTGCTTCAAGGTTGCCTACATATCCTTGGCTATAAAGGAATCAGGTCAGTGTAGTTCTGGAAGTTTTGGTAGCTGGGACTACCTGCTTCAAGGTTGCCTATATATCCTTGGCTTCAAGGTTGCCTACATATCCTTCGGAAGGCTAAAAGATCACTAGGTTATGCTGGCGTCTGGAAAGAAGAGAACACTAGGTTATGCCAGTGTCTAGAAATGATCAACAAGTTGTGCTGCTGTCAGAAAAAGATCACCAGGTTATGCTGGTGTCTGGGAAGGTCTTATGCTGTTTCCTGGAAAAGAGATCACTGGGTTATGCTAGTATCAGGAGATGATCAACATGTTATGCTGTTGTCAGAAAAAGATCACCAGGTTATGCTGGTGTCTGGAAAGGTCAACAGGTTATGCTGTTGCCGGGGAAAAGAGATCACTGGGTTATGCTAGTATCAGGAGATGATCAACATGTTATGCTGTTGTCAGAAAAAGATCACCAGGTTATGCTGGTGTCTGGAAAGGTCAACAGGTTATGCTGTTGCCGGGGAAAAGAGATCACTGGGTTATGCCAGCGTCAGGAAATGACCAACAGGTCATGCTGTTGTTAGGAAAAGATCACCAGGTTATGCTGGTGTCTGGAAAGTTCAACAGGTTATGCTGTTGCAGGGGAAAAGAGATCACCAAGGTATGCCAGTTTCAGGAGATGATCAACAGGTTATGCTGTTGTCAGGAAAAGATCACCAGGTTATACAGGTGTCTGAAAGGTCAACAGGTTATGCTGTTGCCGGGAAAAATAGATCACTGGGTTATGCTAGTGTCAGGAGATGATCAACAAGTTATGCTGTTGTCAGGAAAAGATCACCAGGTTATGTTGGTGTCTTCTAGGGAGTGGGACCCCTATGTCGGAAAAGGTGTATCTAGGGATTGGAGGACCTATACTACTTTAGGTTTGAATCATTTCTTCTTCTTCTTCTTCTTCTTCTTCTTCTTCTTCTTCTTCTTCTTCTTCTTCTTCTTCTTTTTAATTTTTTCATTTTATTTTCAGAGAATGAGTAAATGGGGGAAAGAATTTTTAGAGGAGACTTCCTTTTTTTTGGAATTGTCGCTGCAGATCTACTTCTAGCCCTTTCACAACTTCATTTGGTTGCACCTGCTCCTTACAAAGTTGATTTCGGGTTGCACATGTTTCCTATTTTTCAAACAAAGAACAATTTGTCAGTTTGAAACGGTGGTTGGTTTTGCGGCTTTGATTTTCAGCCACTTGATTTCGGCCCGTCCTTTTGATGAAGATTTCAACTGTGCTTGCTGGGGGTTGATTTCATTTCTAACCTTGGAGACCCTGGCCTTTCGAAACTTTGCCATGGTGGTTGGTCCCGTGGGATCCAACATTTTTGACTTTATTTTGCCTTTTTGGCCTTTCATTTCTGACTTTTCCTCCAACTTTAACTTCAGAGCATTTGGAGTATTTTGGTTTGTCAAACTTTTTGCGGGTTTTCACCTGCTAACCTCTCTCATTTCTCTTCTCACCATCGCCTTGTAGTGCTCTTTGCGAGTTTTCACTAACAAGACCCTCTCATTTTCAATTTCTCTGCTTACCATTGCCTTATGGTGCCCGTGTGGGTTTTCACCGATAAGACTCTCTTATTTTATTTCTCTCGTTTGGTTGTATTAGATCCAAGTAACTGTATCCTCCAAATTTAGACATCTTTGCCGATTGATTGGAAGGACTTGAACATGATTTTGGTGAAAAGAATTTGCATTGGATTACAACTTGTGATGATCCAAAAGGTCATCCCGTGTAATTTTAGCTAAATCTGCGTTCGAGGTCGTGAAAGCCTCCTTTTATCTCACCTCGATGTCCGTGCACAACCAGGCGTGTAGCCGGAAAGCCGTTAAGTGGAAAATTGATAAAAATGATGATTTTGTATTAATTATTTGAGTAAAGTTGACTTTGGTCAATATTTTTGGTAAACGAACCCGGACCCATGATTTGATGGTTCCGGAGGGTCCGTAGGAAAATATGGGACTTGGGCGTATGCCCGAAATCAAATTTCGAGGTGCCAAGTTCGAGAAATGAATTTTTGAAGAAAATTGTTTTCTGAAAAATATAAAGGCTTTTGAAAATGAGATTTGATGTGAAACCTGTGATACCATACCCGTATTATGGTTCCAGAGCCCGGAATAGGTTCAATATATCTATTATGTGTTATCTGTGAAATTTGGTAAGAAACGGACTTAGTTTGACGTGATTCGGATCATAAATGGAAAAATTGAAGTTTAAGAAGGTTTGAGAAGTTTCATTGATTTGAGGTTTAATTCGATGTTTATGATGTTATTTTGGTGATTTGATTACATGAATAAGTCCGTAAGATATTTTTGAGGTTGTGTGCATACTTGGTTTTGAGCCCCGAGGGATCGAGTGAGTTTCGGGGTGTAAAAACATAGAAAAATCTGGTGTAAAGTGCATTTTCTGGTGTCTGGTGTTTAACACTATGCGATCGCATAGGTATAGTTGCGANGGGGGTCAGGTCCTCTGTGCGATCGCATTGTTCCCATAGCGATCCCGTAGTGTAGGAAGCCAGTCTGCTATGCGATCGCATTACTTTCTCCGCGATCGCATAGACCAAAATCCGCCCAGCTATTTTTAAGTTAAAAAACAGAGTGTATTACGGGAATTTCACCATTTTTCACAAACTCCTTCTTCGCCACACCTCTTGGGCGATTTTTGAAGAACTTCTTCACCATAACCTCTTAGGTAAGTAATCCTTGACTTGTTTTCTTCCATTTTTATCAACACCCATTAGATTCTAGGCCTAAAAACATGATATTAAGGGTAGAAAATTAGGGATTTGGGTAGAGTTAGGGCTTTTTGATTAATTGGGAATTTGACCTTGTTTTGGGGTTGGATTTCAAAATAAATTATATATTCGGGCTCGTGGGTGATCGGATTTTGGTCCGAACCTCTTGTTTTGACCAAGCGGGCCCCGGGTCGATTTTTAGATTTTTGGGGAGAATGTTGGGAAATCTAGAATTTAGCATTGGAATTGAATTGTTTAGCATTTATTGATGTCATTGATTCGATTATGTCTAGATGCGATTGATTTGGAGTCGGGTTCGAAAGGAAAAGCGGTGCTAGAGGCTTGATTTGGATCATTGGAGTCGAAGTAAGTGTTTGGCCTAACCTTAGCTTGAGGGAATAGGTATTGAGTCTTATTTGCTATGTGATAATTCATGTCCAATGTATAGGTGAGGTTACGAGTACCTATATGTTGTGTTCTAGTATGCCCGTGAGTTGAATTTCGTGATATATATGTGATTTCTGATAATATTCTCCGTGTTATGAAGTAGTTGTCACTATGAAAGTTATGTACTTGAGGGTAATTCATGATTTGAATAATGTTGATCATTCGTTCGGTTGAGGATCATTTGTTAAGTTGTACCTCTGAGTGAGATTGGTTATAGCTGTGTCCCTTGCCCGGACGGTAGTATTCTTGTTGAAAAATTTCTATGTATTTAAAGTTATTGTTGTTGATTTTCCTGTTAGTCTGTTGCCTTTATATTTATTTATGCAAGAGGGGATATTCCGTGCCGAGTGGTTATTTATTTATGCACGAGGGGACATTCCGTGTCGAGTGATTATTTATTTATGCACGAGGGGACATTCTGTGCCGAGTGATTATTTATTTATGCACAAGGGGACATTCCGTGCCGAGTGATTATTTATTTATGCATGAGGAGACGTTTCGTGCCAAGTGTTTTTGTGAGGTTCTAGCACGAGGGGACATGCCATGCCGTTTCTGTTTATTTACTTGTTCAGAGTTGTTAATTCCTGCTGTTATTTATACGTTTTAGTGGTTATCGTATTCTGTCATTTCAGTGAATTGTTTCCCCTTTCCCCCAGCATGTTAGCTCCATTTTTGTGCTTATATGTTGTTTCTTGTCATTACTTCTTTATTACATTATTGGACTGTATAGGTATCCGTCATTTGTCGTGTCCTAGCGTCGTCACTACTTCGCCGAGGTTAGGCTCGGCTCATACTCAGTATATGGGGTCGGTTATACTGATGCTACACCTGCACTTCCTTATGTTGTGCAGATTACGGAGCTGAACCCAGTGGGCATTGATCGAGGGAGTATCCTTCAGTCCACAAACGGCACTGAGGTAGTCCCGCAGATGTTCGTTGGCCTTAGCGTCACCTCCCTTATCTCTCTTTTATGTCTTTTCATGTATTTCCAAGACAGTTGTACACATTTATTTCAGAATTTTATTTTTAGTAAATCTTAGACTGTCCGTAAGATTCTGGGGGTGTACTTAAGGAAATTTTCGTAAGATTTATTATTTAAGTTGTTGCATTTCTTATCTTCCGCACTTCTGATTATAATTTTTCTAGTTTATCACTGTTATTTCAATTGTCTATAATAAGGATATAAATGTAATAATCGGAACGTTGGCTTGTCTAGCGGGTTCAACGTTAGACGCCATCACGGCCTGAAGGTGGGATTTCAGGTCGTGACACAACTTTGGAACCTTTCAGGCGAAATATCGCCGAGCATATCATAACATTTTCCCCAGCTTAAACACTTGGGGAAATGTGGAATTTTTATTTTGGTGTGACTGAACCCCAGAGAGAGGCTGCCTACGTATCCTTTCGGAATCAAGTCGAACGTAGTTCAGAGAAACATTTTTGTTTTGATTTTTTTTTTCTTTTTCTTTTGTTTTTCATTTCATCATTTTTTTAGAATAATAACACTTTCAGGTTCCCAAAGAGGTTAATCAAAGAAAAGTAACCGACTCAAAAGGGTTTACCAAAGTTGGTAGTGTTTGGGGTAGCGAGAATGGAAGCCTTCGTCATTTCGATCGGGAGAACCAACATCACGAAAAGGTCAAACATAGTACCTTTTGACTGCATCTGCATTGACAACCGTTTCGGGGTCGTTTCCTTCGGTGTCCCCTAAGTACAATGCTCCTTTTGGTAGTAGTTTCCTTATAATGTATGTACCTTTCCAATTTGGGGCGATTTTCCTTTCGCCTATTCATGGTGTGGGAGGATATGTCTCAGGACGAGTTGCCCCACTTCAAAATTCCTAGGTCACACTTTCTTGTTATAAGCGCGGACCATTCTTTGTTGGTACAACTGACCGTGACAAACTGCGGCCATTCTTTTCTCATCAATCAGAGTTAACTGTTCCAGCCGGGTTTTGACCCATTCATCATCCTCAATTTCAGCTTCGACAATGATCCGAAGGGAGGGAATTTCAACTTCTGCAGGTATTACGACTTCAGTACCGTAAACCAATAGATAAGGTGTAGCTCCAACTGATGTGCGCACAGTCCTGCGATACCCCAATAATGCAAAAGACAATTTCTCGTGCCATTGTCTAGAACTTTGAATCATTTTTCTGAGGATTTTCTTGATGTTTTTATTAGCTGCTTCAACGGCGTCATTGGCTTTGGGCCTGTAAAGGGTGGAGTTACGGTGTGTGATTTGACATTGTTCACATACCTCCCTCATCAAATGGCTATTGAGATTTACAACATTATCAGTGATGCGGTCTTCGGAATGACAAAGCGACAGATAATGGTTGAATGCACAAAATCCACCACTGCTTTCTTAGTGATGGATTTGAACGTGACTCCTCGACCCATTTTGTGAAATAGTCGATAGCAACTAAGATAAATCTGTGCCCATTCGAAGCTCTCGGCTCGATCGACCCAATGACATCCATTCACCAGGAAATGAATGGCCATGGTGCTGACATGGGATGTAACTCTAAAGGCGGCGCATCGATCAAGTCGCCTTGTATTTGGCACTGATGGCACTTTCGGACAAAGCTGAAACAATCTTTCTCCATAGTCATCCAGTAGTATCCTGCCCGCAGGATTTTATTGGCGAGGATATATCCGTTGATATGGGGACCGCATACTCCTGAGTGTACCTCATTCATAATCTTTTCGGCTTCTTTGGCATCCACACACCTTAATAGATTCAAATCGGGAGTCCTTTTATACAACACTTCCCCACTTAGGAAGAAACTGCTGGCGAGCCTTCTGATGGTTCTCCTTTTATCCCCGTTGGCCTTCTCCGGATATTCTTTTGTTTTCAAGAACCTTTTGATATCATGATACCATGGTTGGACATTGGGATCTAGTTCGACCATGTTACAATAACCATGTCTTTCCCGGATTTGAATCCCTAGCGGGTCAATATGGACATTGCCCGGATATGGCAGCATTGCAGCTAAAGTAGCTAGTGCATCAGCTAACTCATAATGTATTCGAGGAATATACCTAAATTCGACGCTTTGAATCGTTTTCCAAGATCCTCCACATGATGTCTATATGGAAGAAGCTTAATATCTCGAGTTTCCCACTCCCGCTGGGCTTGCTTGATGATCAAGTCGGAATCTCCCATGATTAATAACTCCTCTACATTCATGTCAATTGCCATGTTCATGCCCATTATACAAGGCTTCATATTCAGCAGTGTTGTTTGTACAGAAGAAACAGATACGGGCGGTGGCTGGATAGTGTTGTCCCGTGGGAAAAATCAAAATTGCCCCGATCCCAACACCTTTTGCATTTACAGCTCCGTCAAAGAACATTTTCCAAGTATTGGTGTTTTCTGGGATTACCGCGATTGAGTTTAATTATTCTTCCGGAAGTAAGTACTTAAAGGTTGATATTCATCATCGACAGGATTTTCAGCCAGGTGATCCGCCAAGTCTTGAGCTTTCATCGTCGTGCGGGTGACATAGACTATGTCGAACTCGGTGAGAAGGATTTGCCACTTTGCTAATCTCCTGGTGGGCATTGGCTTTTGGAATATATACTTCAAAGGATCCACCCTAGTGATGAGGTAGGTGGTGTAAGCCAACAAGTAATTCCAGATCTTCTGAGCAACCCAAGTCAAGGCACAACAAGTTCTTTCCAACAAGGTGTACTTGGATTCATAGCTTGTGAATAGTTTGCTCAGGTAGTATATAGCTTGTTCCTTCTTCCCGGTCACATCATGTTGCCCAAGAACGCACCCAAAAGAATTTTCAACCACCGTCAAATATAAGAACAGAGGTCTTCCAGGTTCAAGTGGGACCAACACTGGAGGATTCGACAGATGCTCTTTGATTTTGTTGAAAGCTTCTTGGCACTCATCTTTCCATTTAATTTCTGCATCTTTCTTCAACAGCTTGAACATAGGCTCACACGTGGAGGTTAATTAAGCAATGAAACTGCTGATGTAATTCAACCTGCCCAGCAAACTCATGACCTCTTTCTTGGTTCTCGGAGAGGGCAAATCCTGAATAGACTTTATTTTTGTCGGATCCAGTTCTATACCCCGTCGACTGACTATAAAACCCAACAATTTCTCAGATGGAACTCCGAAAGCACACTTGGCTGGATTCAATTTTAGGTCATACTTACGCAGACGTTCGAAGAATTTTCTCAGATGCTGCACATGGTCGTCTTGCGTCCTAGATTTAATAATCACATCATCCACGTATACCTCAATCTCCTGGTGTATCATGTCATGAAAAATGGCGGTCATAGCCCTCATATAGGTTGCCCGGTGTTCTTTAGGCCGAATGGCATGACCCGGTAACAGTAAGTACCCCAAGGTGTGGTGAAGGCCATTTTTTCTACATCTTCTTCATCCATCAAAACCTGGTGATACCCAGCGTAACAATCTATGAAAGACTGTATCTCATGTTTGGCGCAATTGTCAACCAGGATGTGGATGTTTGGCAATGAAAAGTTATCCTTGGGGATTGCTTTATTCAAATCCCGATAGTCGATACACACTTGGACTTTCCCATCTTTCTTCGGTACCGGGACAACAATAGCCAGCTACGTGGTGTATTGGACCACTCAGATTACTCCAGTTCTTAATTGTTTAGTGACTTCTTCTTTGATCTTGTCACTCATGTCTGTTTTAAATTTTCTCTGTTTTTGTTGGACAGGTGGATAATCGGAGTAGGTTGGCAATTTGTGTACCCCCAAATCAACACTCAGTCCGGGCATATCATCATAAGACCAGGAAAACACGTCTTTGAATTCGAATAGAAGTTGGATCAAAGAATCCTTAGTCCTTTCATCAGTGTAGATACTTATCATGGTTTCTCGGACTTCTTCTGAATTACCCAAATTAACCGGTTTGGTTTCATTTAAGTGTGGCTTAGGCTTATTTTTGAATTGTTCAAATTCCCGATTTATTTCCCTAAAAGCCTCATCTTCATCATATTTCAGTTCTTGATTCATTATTTCTTAGTTAGACGGCGTGTCAAGATCCGGGCTGAAGTCCGCAAGCATGTCATGTTGTTTAAGTCCGCATTATTAGAACTGAAAAGAGAGATGAGAAAAAATAGCAAAAAATTAGGATGAATAAAGAGAGAGATTTGTGGACTATGAACTATTAATTTTATTTCATTGAATTTTGAACATATGAGGGTTTACATCAGAATTTTAAAAAGGCAATGAACTAAAAACAACTCAAGTTACTCCCTGGAATAACTCGAAGTGCATAAAGATGGCAAGGCTGAACTACCGGGACTCCCGCCTGACTGGGAATGAAGTAGCCTTCTAATTTTGGAGCTTGGCGTCAGGCCCCATATATTGCACTTCAGCAGGGCTTGAGCCTTCTCCTGGTTAGACCATATGAGCCACATACAACATCTGTCTCATTGCTCCATAGATTTCTTTAATTTCTTCGGTCGTGAAGGCCTCTTCCTCTTCCTCTACATATTTTGGATTGACGAATGATTCGGTGATGTGCGGGATTGGCTGAGGCAATACCCAACCATCTTTCTTACATTGGTCAGCCATTTTTCATCATCGGGAGTAGCTTGAAACCCTATGCCGAAAAACTTCTTACTAGTAGGCAAGGTGATAGGTTCTGTAATGCCTTGCAAGGACACCCCGAGCCCTTTTACAGGTGTGTACCCATGTTTAATCATGTCGCTAGCGACCATAATTGATGCGTTTGATAGGAAGGGTTGAGGACATAGGGTTCCTTCCTCATATTGGTCCGCAACCACAATTTCAAAAGCCTGGTAGACTATATGCTCGCTGCCTTCCCTCGTTTCCATGCATGGGACACAATGGGTCCCTGTAAATAGATTGCTCGTCCTCTCCATGGACCACAATTTCCTGGTCTTCATACTCAAACTTATCCATCTGGTGGAGAGTAGATGGCACTGCCCCTGCTGCATGGATCCAAGGCCTTCCCAGGAGATAATGGTAGGAAGTATCCATATCTAAGACCTAGAATGTCACTTCAAAATCTACAGGGCCGATTGTCAAGACCAAATCAATCTCCCCGATTGTGTCTCTTTTGATTCCATTGAATGCGCGGACACACACATTGTTGGGCCTGATTCTCTCAGTCCCAATCTCGATTCTTTTTAGGGTCGAGAGAGGGAAAATATCAACCCCAGATCCGCCATCCACCATAACTCTTTTCACATAGTACCCATCACATTTATTAGTTAGGTGGAGAGCTTTGTTGTGGGCAGCCCCTTCCGGAGGCAAGTCACTTTTGCTAAAGGAGATCCATTTGACTTCAAAAAATCATTCCGCCATTCTTTCCATTTGCTCAACTATGGTCTCGGTCGGAACATAGGATTCATTAAGTGTTTTGATCAAGATTTTCTGATGCTCGTTTGAACTTATCAGCAATGATAGAAATTTGACCTGAGTGGGGGACTTTTTAAGCTGCTCGATTATGGCGTATTCATAGGTTTTCATATTTTTGAAGAATTATTCTGCCTCTCCGGCACTGATTGGCTCTTTAGGCGGAAAGCGTTTCTGCTTGATTTTGTTTAGTTCTTTCAGGTTGAGGTATTTCTCTGATGAGTTTATCTCACGCGCTTCCCCAGTAATTTCTTTTCCTTTGTATGTCACCAATGTCTTGTTGTAATTCCAAGGGATGGCAGTGGTGTCCTTTATGGGATTCTGTGGTGCGCGGCTAATAACCACGGGCTCATTCAGCCTTGGTGAAATTATCGGCCCCCACGCCATATAAGTCCTCTTCGATATGTATATTTTCAGGACATCAGCCATAGTATTGTTGTGTTGCAGTCTTTTGGGAGGGCTTAACACAAACTGTTCCTTTCTGGGTGCCCTGGGAACATAAAGAACGACATCTTTAGAAGGCCCTGTCCCTGTCTTTGTTTCAACCTTTCTTGTCGCCGGAAGAGTGGAGTTACTTTTCTTCTCCTCCTTAGCTTGTTTTGGTGTCGCTTTGGATTTCTTCTCTACATCAGTAATGGCGATGATAGTTTTCAGAGCCGGATCAAATTCTCGATCTTCACAAATCATACCAATAATTGGCCCGTTATTGTGAGCAGGCAACGGGTTATTGGTCACGTTGGGAGCTTCTTCATCCCTTAGTACCACCTTCTTTTGTTCTATAATCTCTCAACTGCCCGCTTGAGGGTCCATCAATCCTCAGTATTGTGTCCCTCAGCCCCTGAGTGATAGGCACATCGAGTACCTGGCCG
Source organism: Nicotiana knightiana (assembly GCA_005239525.1). Taxonomy (NCBI): domain Eukaryota; kingdom Viridiplantae; phylum Streptophyta; class Magnoliopsida; order Solanales; family Solanaceae; genus Nicotiana; species Nicotiana knightiana. The sequence continues at coordinate 21,060 of ML388931.1, forward strand.
GTAAGAGGGGGATTCTGGGTTTTGCCTGTTTTGGGGTACCGGCTGCAGCATACCCATTTGAACCAGCTTCGGGAAGAGGCTAGAGTATGATTCGCCAATTGGTGTGAAGTTGGTCCTTCTGGGTGGTTCCAGGGGATTGTTTTGTGGAGGGCGAGGATTATACTTAGCTTGGTGACAAAGGTTGTTTCTGGGTGGTGGAGCTCGGTTTTGATTATAGTATTGTTGGGCACTCATTATTGGATAAGGTTGAGGCATTACGGCATACGCCGTATCTTGGTGGGGGTAGAAATGACGTGGGGTATTGGAAAAATAGCCTCGGGGCTACCGGGAGTTTCTTATATTGGAGGCCATCATTGCTGATTCCTCTTTCTTCTTCCTATTGGCTGCACTTCCTGACCCACTCTGGATTGCCTGGGAAGTTGCCCTTATGGCGGATTGTCTTAGAATGCGACCGATTTTCAGACCGTTTTCAAATCGCTTCCGCAAATGGCTTGCCTATGACGAACATCATAGTCTGGAAGTAGTCGGCCTCCTGAGCTTGTAATAAAACGCTGAACATTTCCGTCTCGTCCATCGGAGGTTTTACTCTGGCAGCTTGCTCACGCCACTTAATAGCGTATTCCCTGAAGGTTTCTGATGATTTTTTCTTGAAGTTGGACAAAGAATTCCTGTCTGGTGCTATGTCCACGTTGTATTGAAATTGTTTGACAGATTCCCGGGCCAAGTCGTCCCATATATGCCAGTAGGATATATCTTGGTCCATGTACCACTCAGACGAAATCCCGGCCAAGCTCTCCCCGAAGTACGCCATTAAAAGCTCTTCCTTTTCGCCTGCTTCCCTCAGCTGGTTGAAAAATCTTTTTAGATGAGCAATGGGATCCCCGAGTCCGTCATATTTCTCAAACTTGGGGTTTTTAAACCCGAGAGGCAGGTGAACATGAGGGAACATGCATAAGTCGGCATAAGAAACACTTTTCTGACCACTTAATCCCTATATGTTTTTGAGACTCTACTCCATGCTTTTCATTTTTTGAGCCATCTTTTCCTACTCGGGGTTCCTTTTGTCTTGTACCACGGTGACTTCATGCCGAGGTTGTTGAGGGTATGAGTTTGGAGTAACATGAGTTGCGTCCAGATGGAACGACGGTGTTTGAAAGGTAAAGGACGACGGCTCAAAGTTTGGTCCAGCTACTGTTGGCGGTACAGTGGTAGAGGTTGGTGGTGCGGTAAAAATGTTGTAGGATACTCCGAAAAATAGTGTCTGGGGGCGGACCTCATAAGGAATTCTGGTGAAATGAGCTGACATAGTCGGGTACCCGAATGGGGTAGCTGGGTAACTGATAGGTATGTTGGAAGTTCTGCCTGTTCTGGGAACCAACTCGGGAAAACTAGGGATGGTGCTGGGCGGTTCCCTACCATTAGACCAGGCATCCTACATTTCCAACATGCGGCGACGCAGTATTCTATTTTCTTTAGCCGTGGCTGACTCAGATGTCGGGATGACCGAGCTCGGGTCATGCTCAGAGGAGTTGATGATTGGCAGATGACTTTCTGATGTCATTTCGACACTCCCTTTCAACCTTGTGAAGTATGGGTGTGAAGCCAGGTTACCGCAAAACCAACCACCTAAAAAATGACACCTTAAGAGAGAAATAAATCCACGAAACCATTAGATTGAGGCATCCAACATATAGGGAATCACACGTTGGGGGTATGCAATGCACTTGGGAAATTAAACGCTTTCTACATGTCTTGTATCGGTTAAGTGTTTCATCCCAGCCTTTTTTTTGAAATTTCTTTTTGTTCTTTGCTTTTTTTTTCAAGATTTCTTTATTTCTTCTTCTAGATTATCTTTTCCCTCTTTTTTAGGGATATGATCAAATCCTATGTGGATTTTCTACGTATCATGATGCCGCGTGAATCAAATCATCACGTAGTTCAAGGAATAAATACAAAAGGAAATAAACATTCTGTCTTTCAAATTTTGTTTCATTAGGTAAAACTTCAAATTTCATTCATTACAAAAGACTTTGACATACGTTCTTGGAAATTTTAAAAACTACAAAAGACTTAAAGTAGAGTTAAACAGACTGTAATAGGAAAACGAAATACAGACTCAAAAAGGAACATCATGAATACATAAGTGCCTCTATTGCTCCAGGGGCCCGTGGGACATGAGTCGGTCTTGACTTGGTCCTGCGTGCCATGGCTTGCTGGAGGCGATTCAAGTCATCCATTATCTGGCAGACGAAGATCATCACCGTAGCGAAGAAGATGGATCGATTCATATCCTCACATTCTTGGCACTTCGTAACAACATAATCATCGATTTCTTTGACCCTTTATCTGATGATACCCTTTTCCTCGAGTAAACACCCGATCTGTTGGGATCTAGCCTCTAAAACCTGGGTGTCCTTATGGTTCTGTTTTTGCAACTGTTGCAAATCTTCCTCCAACTGAGCCGTCATCGCATAACAGTGTTCCCTTTCTTCTTTGAACTTCTTTGCTTGTTTAGCCATTTAATTCTCGAGGGTGGCAACCTTTTCTTTTAGGCATGTGACTTCTTGGTCATATTTTCTTTTTAGATTTTGAACAAAATCTGCCCTTTCCTCCACATATCTTGCCAATTTTGCTCGAGCTCTGGTCAATTCCTCCTCAGCTTTGTCCAAATCATCCCTATAGTCGCACACTTTTTGCCTAAGACTATTGATAAGTCTTTCATCAATTCTTTTTCTTTCTGGGTTCTCAGCAGCTATTTTCATTTTTTGGATCTGGGCTCGGAGAGACTCATTTTCTTTGATCAACCTGTTTTTCTCTCCTTCAGCTATGGTAGTTTGCAAACTTTTTTCAAATTTGATATCTCTGATCTGTGCTTCCAATTTGCTTATTGTGGCCTGTAGTTGTTCTCTTTTCCCAACCGACCCCAAGGCTCTTGCGCTTCATCGGTAAATTATTGTACGTGGGGCCTCTTGGTTTGCCGTTTCGGCTCTTGATGCTCTATATCCCTTCTTCCATACCAAGTGGTGTAGCCAGGCTCCACCTCACCTCTGGATAAATCCCTCACTCGAGTCTGTGACTCCAAAAATCTACACTGATGCCAAATCTGGCGGACCCTATCTTCCGGAAATGCAACTCTTGGGCACAATTCAATGACTTGCTGACTTAGGCCTTCATCGTGTGGAACATTTTGATGTCTTCCTAGCTGTCGTAAGACTCGATGTGGGGCATACGGATGAATACTTCGGAGACCCATCAATAGAAGATAGCATACTTCAGCGGACATATAGTTGACTTCATTGATAGGGAGCCAACCGAATGTCTATTCAATTTGGTCGGCAGTCAAAGAACTCACGTGTGCAAGACAGGCTTCTGTGCCTTCTGAAAATTCATCACCCTCTAACCGAGTCCTATGTTCTTCAATGCAATTTAGGCCAGTCAAACCGTAATTCATATACCCCGGGCGATGGTAGAGATGTTCGATCTTCCAGATTTGTAAGAGTAGATTGCAGCCCTCGAAGAACTTTCCTCCAGATTGGCAAACAGTTATGGCACGGTAGATTTCTGATACAATCATTGGTATGAGAGTACCATTAGAATTTTTTTATCATGAAGTCGGCTACTCCTACGAGTCCAATCTCTATACATCCATCACTCCTCGGGCAGATTAGGATACCTAAGAATGCTACCACAAAGGCCAATCCCCGACGGGCCTCCCATTTAGTTTGATTCCTGTGGTGGGTTAAACCGGCATTCACAGCTTCAAAACCCCGAGGATCCCCGTAACGAAGGTAAAGGAAGTATAATGTGCAGAATCCCTCAGATAAGTTCGAATCTTGAATTTCCCGACTGATGCTCAGAAGGTCAAGGAATTTGTGAGGAGTCACAGTTTTGGGTTCTACCGGATAACGGCTTTTGAGATTCTCACTGAGACCAACATACCCAGCTATCTCTTCCAGTGTGGATGTAATTAAAAATCTGAGAAATGAAACACATGTGCGCTGGATCCCAGAATGGTATTAGAGCCTCAATCATGTCCAACCTCGGCTTAATCTTCAAAAGGCCGGTGAGCCCGCCTAAAGCTTTTACCACAGCACCTCTGCTGACCTCCCCCAGGTTTTTCCACCACATATGGAGTCCTATGGGAATTTCATCTACAACTTTAAAGGGGATATTTTCAACGCTGCTCATCCTACACATTTATTTAGGTGATTGGTTAAGAAAAAAGAAAAACCATGATTTATTTTTGACAAAAGAGTAAAAGGTTCTAATTTTGCAAAAAGGCTATAACTAATTGAAAATGGACTATCTTTGCAAATACGGCCCTTCAGCACTTCGGGAAGGAAGATTTTAGGGCTGTGTTTGCTAATTGGGTCAAAAATTTGAAAAAGACCATAGGTGGCTATTCTTGCAAAAACAGCCTTCTGGCGCCCTGTTGGGACATTTTGGCTACTTAGACAAGAACGACATCACCTTTATTTATGACCATATATTTTTTGAAAAATAAGGTTGGACCCGATGAGGGTTGCCTACGTATCCCACGCCGGCGGGAATCAAACAATGCGTAGTTCGGGAAATTCTGACACGATTTGAAAAACATGCACTGACTCATTCCCCTTTTTTTTGAAATATTTTCTTTTCTCCATTTTTCAAAATCTTGGCAGAGTTTCAAGACAATTCCGAATATCAGTGTTTTTCCAAAAATCAGAAAAAATTTTCTATTCTATTTCGCTCTTGGTTTTTCCTGACATTTCTTTTATTTAGTCGGTCGACAAACAAGCCGAAACAAAATAATGTACACATGGCCAGGTAGGATGCATCAGGATGGTCTTTATTTCAGGTTCACCTGTCCTAGACGGACCCAACCCCTGTGTTGAGTCCCCTAAGTCAAATGCACATGATGCGGATAATCGTTCCTACTAGGGATCCAGCATGAGGCTATGTTATTCTAAATTTTAATCCTGGGTTTTTGTTCTAGATCAGGCTTACCCAAGCATACGGCTCGAGCCGAAGGGGGGCAGCGTAAGCTTCACCGACTTTGCAACTCGTCCGAACCTCGTTCTAAAATTTGGATATGACTCTAACAGAAAAGAAGTCACACGAAGTACACACTTCCCAGATGATTTAGAATAATCAGAGAGAAAGGGGGTTTCGGCACAATTTATATACCGTTCAGATAATATCAAAGCGGTAAAAAAGCGGCAGTTAGCACATTAGGTTTAAACATGTAAAAATCAGGTAATGAAAGTCAAATATAACAGCTATTCTAAGCTCGAATTCTTGAACCCTGAACTAGAGATTCTGGGTTCGATCCCCAACAGAGTCACCAGAGCTGTCACACCTCCTTTTTCTCTGGTAAGGTTGGGATAAGGGAGTTTTTCCACTTTAAGTGACATTATTCGAATTTGGGATTTATTTAAATTCAGAGTCGCCACCCGAATTTTTTTTTTGCGGTGTTCCGGGACACCATTTATTTATTGATATCCCAAATCGAGGAATTGTTTTTTGACTCTTGTTTAAAAATGTCTGCGAACCAGAAATCCGGGTAAGGAATGCTGTTAACCCGGGAGAAGGTGTTAGGCATTCCCGAATTCCGTGGTTCTAGCACGGTCACTTAACTATTAATATTTGGCCTAATTATCTAATTATTTCCATATTTTTAAACCTATTGTGATTTTTAGCCTTTTTCACTTTTTAGCCGCTTTTAATATTTATGGATTTATCTTAAAACAAGTCACGATGACGTGCACCTGTCATTTTTGGACAGATTGTAAACACGTCACATGAAATGCACCTGCGATTTACAACATGTTATTTTTATTATTTTTCAGAGTTGTGGTCGGGGGCATGAGCTTCCACACTCGAGTGTAGATTACATAATCATGACTATGATCATGATGGTTAAAATGCTTATTTGAAGCAAGAACTATTATTCATTTGTTTTTCTAAGTTGTTTGTAGTACTAGTCTAAAAGAGATATTTTGGACTACTGGGTATGTATGTGTTCAAAATCGCCTAAGACTAAGTTAGCTAGTCTAAGGATGAGTATTTGGGCCATGTCCAAATCTGGCCCAATTTGTAATTATCACCTTAGGCTAACCTATTTTGTTCAATCTCTAAATATAATCATGAATGGGCTGCCGTGCATATGATATCAAATGATATTAGAAAAATTCAGGAGTAAGAAAACAAGAAACTTAAACGACATTAGTTAAGACATTCAAAATGGTATAATCTTATTTTTTCAAGGCTATTTATTACAATTTAATGCTTTGCGATAAAAGATGAATGAATTCAACAAACAAATAATTTCTAGTTCTATTTTTCGTTTGTAGAGGCCATTGATATGAGCAAAAATCTAGTGAGGAGCACGTTGAGAAATTGGTAAGGGATGACTGTTGATTTTATTAAATCATATTCCTATAAATACAATCAACTTGCTTTGATCAACATCTGGCCGTTTATTTTAACCATCCTTCAACAATTTTAATGACCTTTAAATAGAATCAATCTGAACCTGAAGCTACATATATATGTAAAACTGTACCTAAACCAACCATAAGTTCCATATCGATAAGAAGCATAAGAAACAAATCTGAATACAGGTTTTAATAAAGTCATGCTAACCCAGTTTCAGACTAAATCAGATTGTGCCAAAACATAATACTAAGATTTTGGGGCTTCAGGTCATGATGGCACCCAACACCGGTGTCAGGCAAGCCATCACGACCTGAGTTGGAATTTGAGTCGTGACAACATGGTATCAGATCTCTAGGTTCACGTAGGTCTCACAAGTCACAGGCAAACCTAGTAGAGTCTTGCAGATCGATACAGAGACGTCTGTATTTTTCTTCGGGAGGGTATAGGGTGTTAAGAAACCTCTCTTTATTCTTATTCTATCGTGCAGTTGATAGTCTTTCTAAATCTCATTCTTCTATTCTCTCACAGATGGTGAGGACTCGGGCAGCTGATATTCCAGACCCGGGAGATGTCGCTACCCCCGGTGTCCGAGGCCGTGGCAGAGGTCGGGGGAGGGCACCGACCCGAGGTAGGGGATGAGGGCATCCCATAGTTACTCTATTAGCACCTCCAGAGGATCCTATCATCGGGGAGCAGGACGAGGTACCTCCAGCAGGTCCTGCCCCAGTAGATTTCATGACTGCACCGGGCTTTCAGGAGATCATGGGCCGTATGATGCAGTTCATGGACACTATGACCCAGGCTGGTTTATTTCCAACAGATCCTGCCACTTCTCAGGCGGGAGGGGGAGCTCAGACCCCTACCGTCCAGGCTGCAGGTCATGTAGCGGCAGTATATCAAACTCCAGATACTCTGCCCGTGGGCGGAGCACAGCCAGCAGTAGCAACACCAAAAGCTCAGACCGGCTGCGAACGGCGATCCGTAGAAGCTACTTGATAGATGGACTCGATTGCACCCTCCGGTCTTCGGAGCTGATAAAGGTGAGGATGCCCAGGACTTTATTGATATGTGCAGGGACAGACTGCACAACATGAGGATTTTGGAGTCCCATGGGGTCGACTTCACTACCTTCCAGCTAGAGGGCAGGGCCCGCAAATGGTGGCAGTCATTCATCCTTGGTAGGCCCGGAAGGTTCCCCTACTATAACATGGGAGCAGTTCCCTCAGCTGTTCCTGGACATGTATATTCCACTCTCCGAGAGGGAAGAGATGCGGTACCAGTTGAAGCAGCTGGAGCAGGGGCAGATGTCAGTGACAGACTACGAGGCCAGGTTTTCAGAGCTGTCCCGCCATGCCCTTATGATTCTTCCTACTGATGCTGAGAGAGTGCGGAGGTTTGTAGCTGGGCTACACTTCGGTATTAAGGCCAACATGGCCCAAGAGGTGGAGATGGGTACTCCCTATCAGCTTGTGGTCGAGATAGCTCGCCGGATTGAAGGTTACCGATCGAGGAGCAGAGAGTAGGGTCAGCAGGACAAGAGAGCTATATTTTATGGAGATTTCAGAGGTGCCCCAGCCAGGGGTAAAGGTCAGTTTGATAGAGGCCAGCCCAGCAGGCCTCCATATTCAGCCTCTCTACCACCTTCACGTGGTGCTCCAGTGAGACCTTATTTCAGCTCCATGCCGGAGAGTTCTTACCGCCCACCAGCTATTTAGGGTCCCTTTGGCAGGTATTTAGGTCATCAGGGGTCTCCTAGCCCTTATTTCAGTGCTATGCCAGAGAGTTCTCATCGGCCCCCAGCTATTCAAGGTTCATCTTCAGGGCAGCAGGCCATGCCTCCAGTGAGGTTTTATGAGTGTAGGGATCCAAGCCATTTGAGGAGGACTTGTCCCAGGCTTAGGGGCAAGGCTATTCAGCAGAGTTATCAGCCCGCACTCCCAGCACCGATGCCCCGTCCACCTAGAGGTGGAGGACAGGCTGGTAGAGGTCGTCCCAGAGGTGGAGGCCAGACAGGGGGAGCTCAGGTAGCTCTTATTCAGTCCAGCGGAGGTCAGTCTTTAGGTACTCCAGCAAGATTCTACGCCATTCCGGCCCGAGCAGATGCAGTGGCCTCAGATGCCATGATCACAAGTATTATTTCAGTATGTGGTAGAGAGGCATCAGTGCTATTTGACCCAGGATCTACTTATTCATATATGTCAACCTTGTTTGCTTGTTTTCTGGATGCTCCTCGTGAGTCCTTGGGTTCTCCTATATATGTATCCACTCCCGTTGGTGATTCTATAGTGGTAGACCGGATTTATCGGTCTTGCTTGATCACGTTCTATGGGTTCGAGACTAGAGCGGACCTCCTATTGCTCGATATGATTGATTTTGAGATTATCCTGGGCATGGATTGGCTATACCCTCATCATGCCATCTTGAATTGCCATGCCAAGACAGTTACTTTGGCCATGCCTGAGTTGCCTAGGCTAGAGTGGAGATGTTCCTCGGTTAGCGCAGCCAGTAGAGTTATTTACTTCCTGAAGGCTCGACATATGGTTGAGAAGGGTTGTTTGGCGTATCTTGCCTACGTGCGAGACACCACCGCCGAGTCTCCGACGATTGATTCAGTGCCCGTTGTTCGAGAGTTTGCTGATGTATTCCCTTCAGACCTTCCAGGCATGCCTTCGGATCGTGATATTGATTTCTGCATTGATTTAGCTCCAGATACTTATCCTATTTCCATTCCCCTGTACCGCATAGCCCCTAAGGATTTGAAGGAGCAGCTAGAGGAGTTGTTGGCTAAGGGGTTTATCAGACCGAGTGTATCACCGTGGGGTGCTCCAAATCTATTTGTGAAGAAGATGGATGGGTCCATGCGAATGTGTATTCATTACCGCCAGCTAAACAAGGTTACCATAAAAAAACAAGTACCCATTGCCGCGCATTGATGATTTGTTCGACTAGTTGTAGGGTGCCAGGGTGTTTTCTAAGATAGACTTGAGATTGGGCTACCATCAGTTGAAGATTCGGGCCTCAGATGTCCCGAAGACTGCTTTTCGCACGAGATATGGCCACTATGAGTTCCTGGTGATGTCCTTTGGCTTGGCTAATGCTCCAACAACATTTATGGATCTGATGAATAGGGTGTTCAGGCCGTATATTGATTCTTTTGTCATCGTCTTCATTGATGATATCTTGATTTACTCACGTAGCCTGGGAGAGCACGAGCAGCATTTGAGAGTTGTGCTCCAGGCTCTATGAGAACAGAAGCTTTATGCTAAGTTCTCCAAGTGTGAGTTTTAGTTGGATTCTGTGGCATTCTTGGGACATGTAGTATCCGGAGAGGTTATCAAGGTTGATCCTAAGAATATTGAGGCATTTCAGGGTTGGTCACGTCCTACTACAGCTACAGAGATCAGGAGCTTCTTGGGTCTGGCAGGCTACTATCGGCGATTTGTGGAGGGCTTTTCATCCATTGCATCCCCATTGACCAGATTGACTCAGAAGAATGCTCCATTCCGGTGGTCCGATGAGTGTGAGGCGAGATTTCAGAAGCTCAAGACGACATTGACCTCAGAACCAGTTCTGGTATTGCCTTCCGGTTCTGGGATGTATACAGTGTATTACGATGTTTCACGTGTTGGATTGGGGTGTGTGTTGATGCAGGAAGGGAGAGTTATTTCTTATGCTTCGCGCCAGCTGAAGATTCATGAGAAGAATTTTCTGGTGCACGATTTGGAGTTGGCAGCGATTTTTCATGCTCTTAAGATTTGGATGCATTATTTGTATGGGTGTCTTGTGAGGTTTATATAGACCACCACAGCTTGCAACACTTGTTCAAGTAGAGGGATCTTAATTTGAGGCAGCGCAGGTGGCTTGAGTTGCTGAAGGATTATGATATCACCATCCTTTATCATCCGGGTAAGGAGAATGTAGTAGTAGATGCTTTGAGCAGGAATGCAGAGAGTATGGGTAGTTTGGCTTTCATTGAAGCGGAGAAGAGACCTCTAGCCTTGGACATTCAGTCCCTGGCTAATCGCTTGGTGAGGTTAGATCTTTCGGAGCCTCGTCGAGTTCTTGCACATGTAGTCGCTCAGTCTTCGTTATTGGGGGAGATTAAGGCTCGGCAGTATGATGATCCACGCTTGGCAGAGCTACGGGAGAAAGTGGTTGAGGGTGGTTCCAAGGAGGTTACTATTGGCGAGGATGGTGTTCTGAGACTTTAGGATTGGTTGTGTGTTCCTAATGTTGATAGCTTGAGGCAGAGGATTCTAGAGGAGGCACACAGTTCGTGGTATTATGTTCATCCTGGTGCTACGAAGATGTATCGTGATCTGAAGAAGCATTTCTGGTGGAGGCGAATGAAGAAAGACATTGTAGAGTATGTGGCTAGGTGTCTTAACTGCCAGCAGGTTAAGTATGAGCATCAGAGGCCAGGAGGCCTACTTCAGCAGATGCCCATTCCTGAGTGGAAGTGGGAGCGCATCACTATGGACTTCGTGGTTGGGTGCCTTGGACCTTGCGGAAGGTTGACACGGTTTGGGTCATTGTGGATAGATTGACCAAATCGGCGCACTTTATTCCGGTGTGTACTACTTATACTTCTGAGAGGCTGGCCCAGATTTACATTCGAGAGATAGTCCGGTTGCATGGTGTGCCGGTGTCCATTATATCAGATCGAGATCCTCAGTTCATCTCGCACTTCTGGAGAGCATTGCATAGAGAAATGGGTACTCAGATAGACCTCAGCATAACATTTCATTCGCAGACTGATGGTCAATCGGGGCGTACGGTTCAGATACCGGAGGACATGCTCAGAGCATGTGTGATTGACTTTGGAGGTCAGTGAGACCAGTTCTTGCCTTTGGCCGAGTTTGCTTACAATAACAGTTATCAGTCCAACATTGAGATGGATCCATTTGAGGCTTTATATGGTCGTCGATGTCGTTCTCCTATCGGGTAGTTTGAGCCTGGCGAGGCTAAGTTATATATCACGGACCTGGTGAGAGATTCCTTGGAGAAGGTGAAGTTGATTCAGGAGAGGCTCTGCACAACACAGTCCAGACAGAAGAGCTACGCGGATCAGAGGGCACGTGATGTGACATTTATGGAAGGAGATAAGGTTCTGCTAAAAGTTTCACCGATGAAGGGCATTATGAGATTCGGGAAGAAGAGCAAGCTGAGCCTGAGGTTTATAGGTCCTTTCGAGGAATTGAGGCGTGTTGGAGAGGTTTCCTATGAGCTTGCTCTACCTCCCAACTTATCGGGAGTCCATCTGGTCTTTCATGTATCCATGCTCCGGAGATATCACGCCGACTTCTCTCATATGGTTGATTTCAGCACTATTCAGTTGGATGAGAGCTTAGGCTACGAGGAGGAGCCAGTTGCCATTATTGACAGACAGGACCGCCAGTTGAGGTCCAAGAGGGTTTCTGCGGTGAAGGTCCAGTGGAGAGGCCAACCAGTTGAGGAGGCGACTTGGGAGTCCGAGGAGGACATGTGGAGCAGATATCCACACTTATTCAGCACTTCAGGATATGATTCTAGAACCGTTCGAGGATGAACGTTTGTTTAAGAGGTGGAGAATGTAACGACCCAACTGGTCGTTTGCGTATTCGGACCCCGTTCCCCTTAATAAGACTTACCGTAGAAGCTTTCAGTGATTCATGACTTGCGGGGACGGGTGGTTCGGGATTCGGAAGTGTATAGAGTAAGATAGGAACACTTGGTTCCTTAAGATTGGCTTTTAAGGCAAAGTTTGACTTCGGTCAACATTCAGAGTAAACGACCTCGGAATCGAGTTTCGCCGATTCCAGTAGTTTCGTATGATGATTTCGGACTTGCGCGTATGTCCGGAATGGGTTTTGGATGACTCGGGAGCGTTTCGATGCCAAATAGCGAAATAGAGTTTCCTTAAGTTCATAATTTGGTTTGGAACGTGTTTTTGAGTTATCAAGGTCCGAACGGAATTCCAAGATCGGGAATAGGTCCGTTATGTCATTTATGACTTGCTTGCAAAATTTGGGGTCATTCCGAGTAGTATAGGTCGGTTCGGCGCATTGAAACCGAATTCTAGAACTTGAAATTTCTTAAGTTTGATTCTAGGGGTTTTGAGGAGTGATTTCGGGTTTTAGCGTGGTTTTGGGTGTTCCAAAGGCTCGAGCAAGTCCGTGATATGATTTAGGACTTGTTGGTATAAGTGCACGGGGGTTCGGGTGGGCCCAGGTGCCTCTTGGACACCAAACGGGGGCAAAAAACCAGCAGTCTCAGCTGCTGGTGCACCAGGTCTGGTGTGACCGCAGGTGCAGTTGCGCAGATCGCAGGTGCGAGACCACTCCTACGGTCGAGGCCTCACATGTGCGAATCCCTGCGGAGAATCCTACCATCGTAGGTGCAGACCCTTCTCCGCAGGAGCGGGTCCGCTGGTGTGGAAAACCAACCGCAGGTGCGATCCCCAGGCTTCTTGCTAAAGTCCGCAGGTGTGACCAATGGCTCGCAGGTGTGGGACCGCAGGTGCAGTCCTCGAGCCGCAGGTGCGAAGTCACTGGAGGCAGTAAGCCCATTTAAGTCGGGACTTAACCATTTTCCACCACTTTCTTCTCCATTATTGACGATTTTGAGAGCTTTCAAGAGGGTTTTCGGCCTAGCAACAAAAAGGTAAGTAATTTCCATTTAAATGTTAGATTATTACACTAAATCTTAGGTAGATTAACACCTAATTAGTGGAAATCAAAGGGGTTAGGGTGAAAACCTAGGGTTGATGAATTTTAGGGAATTTCACCACTTTTCTACCATGAAATCATGTAAAAACTATATATTAATGACCCTTAGGCTATGGGTGAGTATTTTCTTAAAAAATTTACGGAATCCAAGCATGTGGGCCCGGGGGTGTATTTTGGGATATCTTCAAGAAAGATGAATTGGCTAAGCTAATAAGAGAATTTCATACTTTTGAGTGTATATTGACGTATTTATATAATATTTGACTAGTTTCGAGTCCTCGGGTGTAGAGTTTGGAGGTTCGGGCGCGTTGTTGAACCGGGGAGTAGGTTCTACGCGAGGTGAGTCTCCTTTCTAACCTTCTAAGAGGGAATTTTCCCCATAGGTAATTATAAATGATTGAATTGTCCTTATTTGCGGGGGCTACGCACGCACGAAGTGACGAGAGACCGTGCGTAGCTACTACTATGTTATGCCGGGTAGTCTTTAGGACTCACAAGCATGATTATGTTCCTTACTTGTATCCCTGCATGTATTTCTAGTCGATTATTATCCTTGAAACTAGCATGAGAAAAATGGAAGGTTATATTAATTCTTGCTGTTGCCATAATTTTTTTTTGTTTTCCAAGTGTGAACTCTATATTCCCTGAAATTCCTGATAAACTCTGTGTATGTATACGAGCACCCATGTCGCATGTATGATCCGTGAGCGGGATAGCCTTATATTATGTCAACCGTGTCGCATGATCGATTCACGAGCGGGGTAATAGATGCATCTATGGTTCGAGCCGTTCGACCCTTCGACAGTGCACATTTAAATTGTCGCGTTGCTTCGGCCGTACGCCTCGGCATACTATATGCTATGTATTTGACTGAGAGTCTTATTAATATTGTCAAATGAATTGTTCTATGTTGTAGGGGGTTTTGGACTTGTATTAATGTTGTTATTTGACACTTGCGGTAGGTGGTAGTTCATATACTTGATATTCCATGTCTACTTGATTTACATAATTGTTAATCCTGATTAAACATGTTTAATTATATTATTGCTAAGGACCCTAGTGAGTAATACGTCTACCTCTCGTCACTACTTCGAGCTTAGACGGGATACTCACTAGGTACATATTTATTTATATGTACTCATGCTACACTTCTGTACTTAATTGTACATGTCCTGAGGCTGGTGCATCTGGTTATCATACCAGAGCGTGATCTTGAGAGTACTTATTGGGCTAGACTACACGGTGAGCTGCTCTTCTCGGTGTTCATCAACAACACTGTGGATTTTATATTATTTTTGGATATTTTGTCTACCCCTTCCAGACAATTGTATATTATTTTGTCTACTTGTATATTCCACTAGTCACTTGTGGACTTGTGACACTAGGTCTTGGCACGGGTAGTTGGTTTTCTAATATTTTTGGCTACACTACACATATTGGCAAACGATTTTTTGAGTTCATTTAATCAAATTGCATCACTTGACTATTTTCCTTAAATGATTTCTAAATCAAAAATTTGTCAAGCACTTAAATATTTAAATAAGTAAAGAAATCTCGCTAGTAATTGATGTTGGCTTGCCTGACTTCGGTGTTGGGCGCCATCACGACCTGAGTTGGAATTTGGGTCGTGACAGTACCCTTGGGCCCAATAGCCTGGGGTTCAGCCTGGTTCGTGCCTTAATGGGCCATTTTAGCTGTCTGGCCCATTTTCTATATACAAATTAACGAAATACAACATACTAACAGTCCAGTTTTGTTTACAACAGTTCTAAAAATTATAGATACATCAATGTTCAGCTGCAAAATACAAGTTTTCTTAAAAATATACAACATCTTAAATGACATTAATGGTCTTAATCTATTGCTGCTTCAGATCTACTCAACCAACATATACTCTTGCTTAGCCAAAACCAAACAGAACACATGCACTCTCAAATAGAACTAAAGATTTGCATTTTTAGAGTGAATTTGACCTAACTAGTGGTCAGATTCACCTCTATAACGCTATTTCATGTAACTTCACATTCTTACAAAGATTAGGACCATTAAAACACATAGCATAAAAACTGAAGCCAAAATGCAAATACGCATATGCATCATTTAAATCCAACAAAGGTGAATCAGTGTGCCCCTAAATCTGAATTTTAATCATGAATAAACATCTC
Organism: Nicotiana knightiana; assembly: GCA_005239525.1. NCBI lineage: Eukaryota > Viridiplantae > Streptophyta > Magnoliopsida > Solanales > Solanaceae > Nicotiana > Nicotiana knightiana. The sequence goes on from ML388931.1 coordinate 36,349, forward strand.
AACACATAGAAGCTTAAATTCATAGTAAAACCCATACAACCACTGATATTTAAGCAGGATTTCAGACATAAATTCTATTTAATACAAGGTAAAAGTTACATACCTTAAAATGTCCAAAACAACAAGGAAAAACTTGACCAAATAAAGGTCAAGAAAACCAAAGCTATTTGAAGCTTAATACAGCAACAAGAACAGCAACAAACCCAAGAGAAAACCCAGAAAAATCAGCAAAGAAAGACCCGGATTTTGGCACAAGATCACAACCTCAGACGAATATTTTTAGAAAAAATTCAGCAGCTAAACCAGTTCTTCAAAATACCAAAAGCTAGACCAGGATCAGTTTCATCAGATTTTTTGCATCCATTTTTTTTTTGTGTTTTTCAGTGTCTTCTTTGTTTTTCAGATTCTTGAAAAAAGCAGTATTTTCAGCGCGTGTGTGTGAAATTTCTGTGAGAAATTTCTCTTAAAATCTGTGGGGAATGTGTGGTAATTTGTGTTAATCTCCCTTTTTTTTCAGAGTGTAATGGCCTCTTTTATAGGCTGCCTAGGTAGGGCATATTTCTAGGAATATTCCTTGTCCCAAAAATTTGAAATAGTACAGGTACAACTGTCCATTCTTATATTTTTGTAACAGCTAGGACAACTGTACCTTTTTCTAGAAGGTTCTATTATTTACAGCCCTATTTTCCTTTAAGAAATTACTATTTTAAACCTAAAATATCTGATTTCGTGCTTCTGAGATTTTGTTTTTTTGACATTTATCCTAATTCTAGAAGCTTCTTGGGTTGTTACACCCAAGATTCTTCAATTGAAGTTCCTAAACTACCCCTTAATACCTTTAAAATTACTCTTTTAGTATTTAAGACTAAGTGTTAGGTTATTTATTAAGAGTTGACTGATTTTCATCCTAATTGAGTGATTAACTCAATAGTTATCCACTAATGAAGCTAAATTTTAGACTAACTCTTATCCTAGGTGAATTACTTTCAGTATTTAGGTTAGATTAATTGAAGTGATCCTATTATGTAGTTAACTTAGTAATTTAGACCTAATTAATCATCTAAGTTAGGAGTTAGTTGTCTATTTTTAAAAGTATTAACCTAAATTAGCTAATTATGCAAAGTATCTTTTAAGGTTTATAAAATTGACCCTTGGTCAGGTGTGATTACTAATCAATGGGCATATATATATTTTAGCTGAATGCATGACCAATTTTATTTCAAGAGATCATATATTCCAGGAAATAACGTGAAACCTAAAATCAGAAATGGATTAAAGAGGGGTTTATTATTTCAGAACCAAGCAGGATCATAAAATCAACGATTAACAACAACTATAGCTAACAACCAATTTTAGCCCTCAATAATTAATGAACCTAAACTTGTTATCCTAAACTGAGAAAATAAAATCGACCAGAAGCAAATTAAAATAGAGATTATCGGTTCAAAGATGAACCTAATCTAGGAAAATAGGAACCGTAAACTAATTAATCCTTAAAGCTATCAACAAAATTTAACAATTAATTGAGCAATCACGTTCATGAAACCTTAATCAATAATTAATATCAAATTAGATTCCAAACGGCTAATATTCTGAAAAAAATTCTTCAATAATTAGATCAATCGAGTCATGCATGGAAGTAATTAAAGTTTACCCGAAATTAATCGACTAAAGACAACGGTGTTGTACGGGAAACCTAGAACTAAACAAACCAGATGATTTTAATCATAAGTAATTTAAGGGAGAAGAAGAAATGGGGTACCAGTTAGAGGGATTTGGCCGGAAAGTTTGAGGTTGCCGGACCTTAGCCAAACTCCGGCAGGGTTTGGAAACAAGTCAAACCCACATGAATCAATCTCTCTTGTTAAGATCAATTGACCCATGTAGGTTTGAGCCGTTAATTTTCTCAAAATCAAATGGGGTCGATTTTTAGGGTTTCAGGTTGAAAGATCTGAAATTATTTGATTGGGGTTGAGGGTGTTGAAGAGATAGTTTGGGGTGAGTTTGGTTGATTTTGGAGTTGGTCCGCCACCGGTAGTCGATTTCCGCATGGCGGAGGACTGTGGGAATCCTAGGGCGGCTAGGTTTTCTTTTTTTTGGGAGAGAGGAGAGGAGAGTGACACATGCTTTAGGGTTTGGGGGGGTTAGACTTTGGAAAATGAGGGTGGGGGGGCATGTGGACAGATATATACTTATTAGGTGATTAGTTCCGGACCGTTGGATCAAAAATGATCCAACAACTGAGGTGAATGGGAGGCTAAACGGGGTCGTTTTGGTGGTCTGGGGCTAGGCGGGTTTGAGTCAATAGGGCTGGGGTGTTTTAGGTGTATAGAGATAGGTCTTTTTTTTGGGCCTGGGCAAGTTAGCCCAGGTCCGATTTTAATACTTTTATGACTAATTAACATTAAATTAGTTAATTACCACTAATTCCAATTAAATTAAAAAAGGTAATAACTAATTTTGACTTTGTTTCTGTCTAATTATAAACTAATTGTTGAGCTGATTAAAATTAACCCCATTTAATTTAACACTCATATCATTTAAAGAATAAATTTCACAATTTTGTTAGAGAAGTGATTAAATTAAGAAATTAACCATTAAATCTACCTTATGTCAGATAAACACATTTGCTATTATTTATTTCAACCAATTACACATAATATCTTAATTGACTCTAATTTTAATTTTTGTCTAATTAAAAGGAAAAATTAATTAATGGTGGATTAAAAAGTGAAATTATGAATTAGCATTTGCAATTTTGAAGAATAAATTCGTAATTCTCCAAATGATTGAGGTTATGCAACCTTAAATTATTCATAAAGATAAAAAGGCAAATTATGGTTATACAATGCAAAATTAATTCACAAATACCACCGAAATTAATTTTTTTTTTATAAAACTAATTAATTTATTGAATTTTGTAGGAATATATGGTAGGTAAAAAATCACATGCTCACAATCATAACGAGAAACAACTATATATATAGTGAACAATGACCTAAGAACCCTAAAAGGCCAATTTTTCACAATAAGTACGAGCATATACTCGTCACCTCGCGTATACGGACTACAATTAGCATAGAAGACTCAAATCCTACGGGGTAGTTCCCCCACACAAGGTTAGGCAAGATAGTTACCTCAAAAAAGACAGACCGATACACTAAAATGAACTTCTCGGGTGAAATGACCTCCGTACGGCTCAAATCTAACCAAAATAACTTCAAAGAAAAATAAAACACACAAGAAACTATTCCGGATCATAAAGCCTCAATATCTATCAAAATCTAAAAATCGACCCAAAAGTCGACCCCCGGGCCCGCACCTCGGAACCCGACAAATTTCACAAAACCCGAACACTCATTTCGATACAAGTTTAACCATACTAAAATTATCAAATTCCGATAACAATTTGTCTCTCAAATTGTGATTTTTCATTTTGAATATTTTCTTCAAAAACCTCCATTTTCCTCAACTCATACAAGTTAAATGATAAAAATAAAGATAAAATCATGTAATATAATAAATTCTAGGTGAAGAACACTTTTCTAATCGATTTGCTTGAAAACCCACAAAGAAGCTCCCAAAACGGAGGTCTAAAACTCAAAATATGGAGAAAATGACAAAACCCTCGAATGTACACTCTGTGCCCACGACTTCCGCATCTGCGGACAAATAAGCGCATTTGCGCAACCGCATTTGCGAGAGACGCGCATATGCGAACTCAACTGACCAGCAAAGTGGCCACACCTGCGCAAAAGGAAGTCGCACATGCAACATCGCAGAAGCGCACAGGTAGAAGCAGAAGCGTAAATCTCCACATTGGTGATCAATGGGCCGCAAAAACGGCCATCGCATATGCGACCAGCACTCCACAAAATCGAAGCTCCGCCTCAGGCCTTAACATTAAAGAAACGACAAAAATACACGCAGAAGAGACTTCGCGTTTGCGATCAAACTTTTACAGATGCTGTACCCTATAAGCAGACATGAACACAAGCATAAAAATCATCTGAAGCTTGTCCGGAACACACCAGGGGTCCCAGGGACCCCGTCTAAACACACCAACAAGTTCCATAACCTTACATGACCCACTCGAGGTCTCAAATCACATCAAATAACACCGAAACTACAAATCACACCATAAATCAAACGAGTGAACTTTCAAGTCTTCCAACTTCTAAAACTCGGGCCGAAACCTATCAAATCAACCCGGAATGACGTCAAATTTTGCAGGCACGTCCCGAATAACATAACGGAGCTGTTCCAACTCCTGGAATCGCATTACAATTCCGATATATCCAAAGTCAGCTCTTGGTCAAACATCCCAACCTTTCAAACTCTAACTTTTCCAACTTTCGCCGACATGCTCCAAATTACTCTACGGACCTCCAAATACAAATCCGGACGCATGCCTAAGTCCAAAATCACCATACAAAGCTATTGGAATCATCCAAAACCCATTCCGGAACCATTTACACAAAAGTTAAATTCCGATCAACTTTTACCTTTAAAGCTTCCAAACTTGAATCCTTCTTCCGATTTGACTCTGAATTATCCAGTAACTGAATTCAACAACGCACACAAGTCGATACACATAATACGAAGCTGCTCAGGACCTTATGCCACTGAAATGGACTTAAATCCTCAAAACGACCAGCCGAGTCGTTATATGCTCCCCCTCTTAAACAAATGTTCGTCCTCGAACGTGTCAAGAATCGCCTCGAAGTCATGAATCACTGAATGCACATAACCAACATACACCCGCGAGTGACCCCACGTAAACCCAATTCACATAAGCCTGACAACACCATCTCAACTATAATTTATCCCTTTCTACCAACACCGATAAGCCTTAGCGTCAAAATTCTCACCTTCCATCCATCTCCAAAAGGCCCGATCCTAAATCCATACCCGGTATCAGTATCAACCATCTGCAACAACTCATGCTTACACCCACAAGGTATGACCACCAAAATGACACACCACCCATAGGCCCATAATAACGTTTATGATCACAATAGCTTCCCCTAATCAAAACCAACACCGACGATTAGCCTCATATCCGTTAGCAACCCATTTAAAACCTCCACAACACTGACAATGATGCAAGAAACACAAAGACCGCATAACTATACACCCGGATCAACAAGTCACATCTAACGCCGCCGGACACGCACCCCATAAACTAAACCCAAATAAGCACAAGACGAAAAGGAATAAATATGAAAAGAGAAACATATAAGAGAAATATCAAACAATCCCGATAGGCACAACTCCCTATCAGAAACATGCTATGAATCAATTTAAAATGAAAGAATCAAGGTATATGAACAAACCACAAGGATCTCATCATGATATAACTTCCACCGTGGCACGCAACCCGGCTCAAACATATCAAATCACATGGAATCGCGAGGGTCTCACCCTCAACTATGAATCACAATCCGAATACACATCATACCAATTGAAATCTTCCACTAACTCAATTCTACCAATAAAATCACAACACTTACTGAACCCTCACCCCGGTAGAGTATCAAATCATTAATCGTAACCAAATTACTCAGGAATCACATCAAACCTGCCATAATGGACAATAGGAATTCACTTCTAGTCTTGCAACTCCCAATAATGGATAAAAACAAATGATAGACACGTGTTATCACTCATAGAATCTCTCAACAGGGGAAAACACATAAAGAGAATACTAAGTCATGAACTCACCCATAGGTGGGACAAAAAATAGGGGAACTCGCCCCGATAAGCAGAACCAAATCAAAATACGAATGGTGCCCCTCTATAACAAATCAAAAGCATACCTGTATGGAATCATCTAGCACAACTTCCTCCAACCTACTATATGAGCACATCAATGGGCCATGCCTCCCTCTCTTAGGCTTCTCTACTCGCTTGAATACTCCGCTGTAACGCACCTGTCCGGTGTCTAGGACAATCTCTCACCATGTGGCTGGTATCTCCACACTCAAAGCAACCTCTTTGCTGACGTGGCTGTGGAAACTATGCAATACGGGTACCCTGAGACTCATGAGTACCTGAAACACTGTGCGAAGCCGGAAGTGCAAACTGAACTAGTTGTACCACAAAACCTCTACCATGGTGTATCCCACCTAAAAAATAAGGACCAGTAGATCTCTTCAGCCTACGAGGCCTCCTCGCCTCCCTGTTCTCTCTCTCTCTCTTGACCTCACCTGTCCTCTCTCTCGTGGCCCCACCTGTCCTCTCTCTCTTGATCCCACATGCCCTCTACTCGACGAGCGATCCCTACCACCTTCTAAAATTAAATATTCGACTCTAACTCCCGAGCTATCCTGAACCAAATATCATGCCTGGGCCCCTCAATGAATCTATGGACACGCTCTCTAACTGTAGCGACCAAAGTAGGTGCATGTCTAGACAAATCACTGAATCTAACAGCATACTCTGACAATGACATAGTGCCTTGGCGCAGCTGCTCAAACTCCCGTATGCCATGCATCTCGAAGGGACTGAGGTAGTAACTCTCTTAGGAAAAAAAATTGAATCCATGTAAGTGAATCTGACTTGGCCGGGCTACCCAACTCATACACCCGCCACCACTGATAAGCCGCTCCCTTAAGCTAGAATGTAACAAAAGAAACCCCGCTTATCTCCACTATACCCATAGTACGAAGAATGCAGTGACACTCATCCAGGAAACCCTGGGCATTGTCTGTCGCCAATCCACTGAAGGTAGGAGGGTGGTACTTCTTGTACCTCTCAAGTCTAAGCTGCTCTTCCTCAGATGTTGCTGCCCTAGCCACGGGCTGAACTGGGACCATAGGCTGTGTCGCCATGACACCTGGAACCTGACCAACATGAACTCGCTGCTCTAGAGTGTGGTCGGCGGGAGTCTGAGCTCCTCCTCCGGTTTGTGAAGTAGCTGGTGCAACCAGAATCAATCCTGCATGAGCCAATGTACCAAACATGGGTAACAGCAGGCGCCTTCAGTACCTGCCCCCCAGTTGGAACTAGTGGCAGCTCCTCAATTGCTGCTCTGGTAGGTGCCCTAGCTGTGAAACGTGCTCCTCGTCGACCTCTACCTCTTCCCCTAGCGATATTTGCTCCGGGGTTAACTTCATTAGTAACTGTAGCTCGTGTCCTCACCATCTGTGAGAGAATGGAATGATAAAAGTTCAAACTTCGATAACAATGAACTCACACGACAGGAATGATGGAAGTGAAACTGTCCTAATAGTCCGGTAGCCTCTCAAAGATAAGTACAGACGTCTCCATACCGATCCGCAAGACTCTACTAAACTCGCTTATGACTCGTAGCACCTATGAACCTAGAGCTCTAATACCAACTTATAACGAACTAATTTTTTCCCTCCATTGGATATCGTGATGGCACCTAGTCTTAGGGACTAGGTAAGCTAACATTTACGGAATAACAACAATAATTAAATAACACAATTTTTGAAATGGAAATCTCTATAAAATTTACAATTTCCCAAAACCGGTAGTACAAGTCATAAGCTCTAGAGAGTTTTGCTAGAATTTATTTTAAATACAACTGTGTGAAATAAAGTAAATAGTGTGAATACAAATTAGAAGGTGACTCCGAAGCCTGTGAACGCAACAACAAGTTTACCTTGAGTCTCCACAGCAACAGTCCACACAACTGGCTAATGATCAGCTGACTTCGAAATACCTGGATCTGCAAAAAATTGTGAAGAAGTGTAGTATGAGTACACCACGGTGGTACCTAGCAAGTATCAAGACTAACCTCACTAGAGTAGTGATGCGGAACAATCAAGACACCTACTGGACTAAATAACCTGAACAAGTATAAATGTAGGAACAACATAGTGTGATATCTACATAAAGACTACGCAAAGTGGAAAATAATATGGTAATTGCAGTAAGGAAGGAAAACAACAACTATTAGCGGAAAACCATGATAATGACATAGAAGAATGAACAGAAACACAACCTAAATATGATAATCACAGATAAAGAAAGAACAAGTAACGAATCAACAAAATGACCATTTTCACACCAGGTTTTAGTCAATAAACTCCCCCAGGTACCGATCCTCAGACTACTCACAACTCACGGGTCTCAATACCTTAATCCTAACACTTGGCATCCTGTGCCCTCATTACACATCATAACCTCACTAACGACTCCCGTGCCAAAAAGAGCCATTCTCACATAGAAAGAAAGTAAACAAGAGTGTGCATCTATACTCAACAATATCAAGAAAACCTCTTAACCGATAAGAGTTCTCAACTACGTATATTGTCACGACCCAAAATCCATAGGTCGTGATGGCGCCGGACACCACTGTCAGGAAAGCCAAATCCTTAATTAGTTGAAATATATTCATGTTTTAACATTTTCGAAACCGTTACCTTTTCTTGCATTTCATAATCAAGTAAATAAATTTCGTAAATTAAATATGACAACAAATAAATTGTGTTATTTAAAAACAGTGATCTAAGATTTCCACTTAAACAATTATCCCAATACATATCCCAGAACCCGGTGTCACAAGTACATGAGCTATTTCTAAGAATTTATACAATCATCACAAAGCCTGTCCGAAATATAACTGGACGAGGAAATTTAAATTGAAATAGATACAGTATGAAGGTGACTCTGTCAGCTGCGGATCGCCTCCGTAAGATGCAGCTCGCTTGAGTCTCCGAATCCTCCACATTTGCTATGTAAGTATCTGTGCAATAAAATGCACAACAAGTGTAGTATGAGTACAAAAACAACGTGTACTCAGTAAGTTGCCCGCCTAACCTCAGAAAGGTAGTGACGAGAGGTCAATTTAGACATTTACTAAAAGTCCATTTTAAATATTTACGAGTGACGCTAAGCATGGTGTTATCAGAGGCAGTTTACATCCTTCAATTTCGTTCACATTTAACACTTTATATCTTCGTCATATTAACAATTAAGCAACATGGTGATTTAGTCAAATAATAATGAATCAACGAAAGGAACAACTTCTTCCAAAACTCTTTTTAATAACTTCAAGTCTTTGTCATTTAAATCGACAAATTTAACATTTCAAGCCAATAATCAGGCAAATATCATAGCAACTACGCAGCAAATATCATGCGCAGGCAATGCCTGGGGTCGAACGGCGCGGACCAACAATAATAAACTGTGCCGAGGGGTCGACCGGCTCGAACCATAGATGCATCTATCTGCCCCGCTCGCGAATCGATCATGCGATGCAGTTAACATAATACGGCTAGCCTGCTCGCGAATCATATATGCGACTCAGGTGCTCATATGAATACATACACAACTACCGGGTCCTCCTGCTGGCGAATCACTCAAGCGACTCAGGCACCCAACCGTACACATATCCACACAATAAATTCATATTTTTATCAAGAAAATCGTTTTTCTCAGGAATGTGGTAAAATATTTATTAAAAGAAATATGAAATATAGATTTTGAAATCTTTGTTTTTGAAACTCATTTGTCAAATGTAGTGATACTCCGGGATACAATCCAGTCCAGGTACGCATATATTCATAACGGAAACAAATTCTCTTTTTAGAAGATTAACAATATGATCTCTAGCTTTCTTTTAAACATTTAATTACGTTTTCAGTCATATAAGCAGTTCAATGATACAGGCAAGGTTACAGGTACACACATAAAGCATGGTAGTGGGTCCTAGGCTACCCGGACATGGCATAATAGTAGCTACGCACGGACTCCCGTCACCTCGTGCGTATGTATCCCCTGAAGATAATAGCATGTAGTGAATTAATTCACCTAGGGGGACGATTCCCCCTCACAAAGTTAGAATGGAGACTTACCTCGCTCCAAAATCCCAACACTGGCTTCCAAGCCCTTCCGATGTCTCCAACGGACGCATAATGCTCCGAAACTACCACATAAATGACGAAGCAATGAGAATTCATCCTAATACTCACAACATATTCAGATTATATACTTTCCCAACCCCACTCAGTGAAATGACCAAAATGCCCTCAGGCCCACGTGCCCGAAATCCGAAATTTCTCGAAGGTACGTTCTATGCTAATGGAATAATTCTACATGAAAAACTATATAATGAGCCCAAAATCCTGAATTCGGATCAACCTTGATCCCCGGGCTCACGTCTTGAAACCCGATAAAATTTACAAAACTAGAAAGCCCATTCAATCACGAGTCCAACCATACCAAATTTATAAAAATCCGACCTCATTTGGCTCCTCAAATCCCCAAATCAAGCTCTCCAATTCCCAAGACCTAACCCCTTCATTTTCACCCTCAATATTCACTAATTACATGTTTAAACAACTGAAAATTACCAAAATCATGAGTATTAGGCTCAAGTAACTTACCTCAATGAAAACCCCCTTGATTCCCTCTTCAAAACTCTCCAAAAAGCTTCAAATACGAATAGAAATGGTGAAGAATACCCATAAATAAGTGTGCAATATATACCTTCTGCCCAGGCTTCTCGCACCTGTGGCCTTTTTCTCGTACCCGCGCGATCGCACCTGCTTAAGTCACTTAACCGCAGACTCCACACCTGCAGCCATGCCTCGTACCTACGAACTCGCAGCTGCGTCCATGCTTGCGCACCTGCGATCCTTCCTCATCTTCCAAAATTCCGCATCTACGATACTCCTCCCGCGCCTGCGACCCTCGCACTTGCGGCTCCCTTTCCGCAGGTGCTGAAACACCAGAAAATTTACACCAGCAAATTTTTCAGCAACTCATCAACACCAAAACCAATCCGCTATCAATCCGAAACACACCCGAGGCCCTCGGGACCTCAACCAATAATACCAATTAGTCACATATCAATATACGAACTAAGTCAAGCCTTCGAAACACCTAAAACAACATCAAAACACAAAATCAACCGCAGATTCAAGCCTAATAACTTCTAAACTTCTAATTTCTGCAATTGATGCCGAAATCTACCAAGCCTCGTTCGAATAACCTCAAATTTTGAACATATGTCACAAATAACACTACGAACCTACTACAACTCCTAGAATTCTATTCCGACTCTGATATCAAATTTTCCATTGTCGACCAGAAATCACGAAATTTCCAATTTTGCCAATTCAAGCGTAATTCTACCACGAACCTCCAAATTACATTCCGGACATACTCCTAAGTCCAAAATAACCTAAGGGAGCTAAACGAACCATAAAAATCCAAATTCGAGATCGATTACTCATAAGTCAACATCCGATTGACTTTTCCAACTTAAACTTCTAAATAAGAGACTGTCTCATTCCTCTCCAAAACCACTCCGGACCCGAACCAACCAACCCGATACTATACAATATAGTTGAATAAAACATAAAGAAGCAGAAATGGGGAAAACGGGGCAATAACTCTCGAAACGACTGGCTGGGTCGTTACATCCTCCCACTCTTAAACAAACATTCATCCTCGAACAAGTATAGAAATATACATGAAGTCTCAAATAGGTGTGGATATCTGCTCCGCATCTCCCGCTCGGTCTGCTAGGTGGCCTCCTCCACAGGCTGCCCTCTACACTGCACCTTCACTGAAGCTATGTCCTTCGACTTCAAATTTCTAATATGCCGATCCAAAATTGCCACCGGCTCCACATCATAAGTCATATCACCCTCCAACTGAACCGTGATGAAGTCCAAAACATGGGACATATCGCCAACATACTTCCGAAGCATGAAAACATGAAATACCGGATACACACTCGACAAACTGGGTGGCAATGCAAGCTTATAAGCCACCTCCCCTATTTTCTGAAGCACCTCAAAAAGCCCAATGAACCGGGAGCTCAACTTGCCCATCTTCTCAAACCTCATAACACCCTTCATGGGTGATACCTTCAGTAAGACCTTCTCCCCAACCATAAATGACACATCACAGACCTTCTTTTCTGCATAGCTCTTCTGCCTACTCTGCGCTGTGCGAAGCCGCTCCTGAATCAATTTCACCTTATCTAAAGCATCTTGAACCAAGTCTGTACCCAAGAGTCTAGCCTTACCCAGCTCAAACCATCCAACCGGAGATCTACACCTCCTCTCATATAAAGCCTCATATGGAGCCATCTGAATACTCGACTGATAACTGTTGTTATATGCAAACTCCGCGAGCGGTAAAATCTGGTCCCATGAACCCCCAAAGTCAATAACACAAGTGCGCAACATGTCCTCCAAAATATGAATAGTGCGCTCGGACTGCCCGTCTGTCTGAGGGTGAAAAGCTGTGCTCAACTCAACTTGAGTACCCAACTCTTGATGCACGGCCCTCCAAAACAGCAATGTGAACTGAGTACCTCTATCAGAAATGATGGAATCTGGGAGACCATACAGACGAACAATCTCTCGAATATAAATCTCAGCTAACCGCTCCGAAGTGTAAGAAGTACCAACAGGAATGAAGTGCACATACTTGGTCAGTCGATCCATAATAACCCAAATAGCATCGAACTTCCTCGAAGTTCGCGGGAGCCTAACTACAAAGTCCATGGTGATCCGCTCCCACTTCCACTCTGGAATATCTAATCTCTGAAGCAAGCCACCCGATCTCTGATGCTCATACTTAACCTGCTGACAGTTGAGACACTGAGATACAAACCCAGCTATATCCTTCTTCATCCTGGTACATCTTCACGGCACCCGGATGAATGGAATACCGCGAGTTGTGGGTCTCCTCAAGAATAAACTCCTAAAGCCCATCTACATTAGGCACACATATCTGGCCCTGCATCCTCATCACACTGTCATCACCCAATAGTCACATCCTTAGCATTACCTCGCCGGACCCTCTCATTAAGAACGAGCAAGTGAGGGTCATCATACTGACGCTCCCTGATACGGTCATAAAGAGAATACCTGGAGACCACGCAAGCCAATACCCGACTAGGCTCCGAAATATCCAATCTCACAAGTTGGATTGCTAACGCCTGAACATCCAATGCCAAAGGTCTCTCTGCTGCTGGGAGATATGTTAAACTCCCCAAACTCTCTACTCAACGACTCAAAGAATCAACCACCATATTGGATTTCCTCGGATGGTATAGAATAGTGATATCATAGTCTTTAAGAAGCTCCAACCATCTCCGCTGATACAAATTAAGATCCTTCTACTTAAATAGATGTTGCAGACTACAGTGATCAGTATAAATCTCATAATGAACCCCATAAAATTAATGACGCCAAATCTTCAAGGCGTGAACAATGGTTGCTAACTCAAGATCATGCACCGGATAATTCTTCTCATGGGTCTTTAACTGGCGCGAGGCATAGGCAATTACCCTACCCTCCTGCATAAAAACAAAACCAATGCCTATCCTCGAGGCATCACAATACACGGTATAAGAGCTTGAAGTTGATGACAGAACTAACACTGGACTGTTGCCAAACCAGTCTTGAACTTCTGAAATCTCTCCTCACACGCATCCGACGACCTGAATGGAGCACCCTTTTGGGTCAATTTGATCAAGGGCTAAGCAATAGATGAAAATACCTCCATAAAGCGACGATAATAACCCGCCAAACTAAGGAATCTCCTAATCTCCGTAGCTGAGGACGGTCTAGGCCAACTCTGCACCGCCTCTATCTTCTTTGGATCCACCTGAATACCCTCACTGGACACCACGTGCCCCAATAATGCTACCGAACCAAGCCAAAACTCACTCTTGGAGAACTTTGCATAAAGCTTCTCCTCCCTCAATCTCTGTAATACAATCTTCAAATGCTGGGGATGGTCCTCCTGGCTACAAGAGTATACCAAGATGTCATCAATGAATACAATAACGAAGGAATCCAAATATGGCTGGAATACAATGTACATCGAATGCATGAACGCTGCTGGGGCATTGGTCAGCCCAAAAGACATCACCAATATCTCATAAATGGCCATAACGGGTCTTGAAAGTTGTCTTAAGAATATCTGAATCCCGAATCTTCAGCTGATGATACCCGGATCTCAAATCAATCATAGAGAACACCCTCGATCCCTGAAGCTAGTCAAGTAAATCATCAATACGAGGCAAAGGATACTTGTTCTTGACTATGACCTTGTTCAACTTCCTGTAATCAATACACATTCTCATGGAACCATCCTTCTTCTTCACAAATAGAACCGGTGCACCCCAAGGTGACACACTAGGTCTGAAGTTGTTCTTTCAATTCCTTCAATTCCGCTGGTGCCATACGATATGGCGAAATAGAAATGGGCTGAGTGCCCGACACCAAAGTCTATATCCCTGTCAGGCGGCATGCCCGACAGGTCTACATGAAACACATTCGGAAAATCACGGACCATTGGAACAGAATCCATAGTAGGATTCTCTGCACTGACATCCCTCACAAAAGCCAAATAAGATAGGCAACCCTTCTCAACCATACACTGAGCTTTCAAGTAGGAAGTCACCCTACTCGATACATAATCTATAGAACTGCTCCACTCAACCCTCGGGTATCTCGGCATCGCTAAGGTCACGATCTTAGCATGGAAATCTAGAACAACATGACAAGGAGATAACCAATACATGCCTCACATCACATCGAAGTCAACCATACTGAGCAACAATAGATCCACTCGGGTCTCCAAACCCCCAATTGACACCACACATGACCGATACACGCGATCCACAATAATAGTATCGCCCACAGGAGTAGACACATGAACAAATGAAAGTAAAGACTCATGGGGCATACCCAAAAAATGAGCAAAATATGTGGAAACATATGAATATGCAGAACCAGGGTCAAATAATACGAATGTATCTTGGTGACATACTGAAACAATACCTATAATCACGACATCTGAAGCTATATCATCTGGTCTGGCTGGGAGTGCATAGAAACGGGCTTGACCACCACCTAATCAACCTCCTCCTCTAGGGAGACCCCTAGCTGATTGACCTCCTCCCCTAGCTGGCTGGGCGGTAGGTGAAGTAACTAGAGCTGAAGTCGATGACTGACCACACCGATGAGATTAATCCCCATGACGACGAGGACACTGCCTCCACATATGCCCAAACTACCCACACTGAAAACAACTCCCTAGTGCTGGTGATGGGGACTGAAGGGAACCCCTAGCATCGGGATAACTGGTAGAAGAACCTGGCATGGAGGAGCCCCGAGCTGATGGAGCACGTGATGAACTCTAGGCTGGGAAGGCACTGAATGATGAGTGGACCTGATGAGAACTGTGAGAACCATGACCCAATGATGCACCCCGCTAAACAAGGCGAGCTTAATGTGCATGCCTAAAAGGACAACCTCTGCCGTGCTGGAACTGACCCCATGAGGAGCACCACTGAATCCACCCTGACCACGAGGCCTCTTAGCCTCCCTCTTACTCATCTCTTGACCACAGACCATATCAATCTGTCGAGCAATGTCGACAACCTCATCAAAAGTGGCACCAGACACCCTTTCTCTGATCATAAGCAACCGAAGATGAAAACCGAGGCCATATATGAAACTCTTGATCCTCTCTCTGTCTGTGGGAACCAACCAGACCGCATGTCAAGCCAACTCAGAGAACCATATCTCATACTGTGTAACAGACATATTACCCTGTCGAAGCTGCTCAAACTGCCTGCGCAGCTCCTCTCTGCAGGACTCAGGTACAAACTTCTCCAGAAAGAGAACATAGGACTGCTGCCAAGTAAGGGGCGCTGCGCCAACTGGCCTATGCCTATCGTAAGCCTCCCACCAACTAATTGCAGCCCCAGAGAAATAGAAGGTAGTAAATGAGACCCCACTGGTCTCCAGAATACCCATATTCTGAAGTATCCTCTGACACTTATCCAAGAAACCCTGTGCGTCCTCCTCCTCAGCACCACTAAACAACGGAGTCTGGAGTCTCCCAAACCTCTCCAACCTGCGCTGCTCATCCTCTGGCATAATGGGAACTACATAATCCTGAGGAGATGCAACCGGTTGGGCTAGAGGTGCCCCCGTGTCTGAAGTCCCTGAACAACCTGCTCAGGTGTGCGAGCGGCGGGAGTCTAAGTGCCTTTCCTGGCCTGAGAAGTGGCTGCAGCCGTAGTAACTGAGACCGCCTGAGCAAGGAAAGTACATACTGATAAGATCTGGACTAGGGCCTCTTGAAGGCCAATAATCACAATAGGCACAGAGGGTTCCTGAGCTGGTCCCTCTAGAGCATCTGCAGTTGGGACCTGATCTGGAGAAACTGAAAGGTATACAGGTACTGTCTCGGATGCTGCACGGGTTGCACCCCTACCCCTACCACGACCTCGACCGCGGCCTCGGCCTCAGCCTCTTACGGGCCTAACTAGTGGCTGGTCATCCTGTACGATAGTGCGGGTCCTCACCATCTGTGAGAGAATGAAATAATAGAAGTTTAGTTACCAGAATTAATAGATTCGCACGACAAGATTCAAGAGTGTGAGATTTTTCCTAAGGGTTCTGCAGCCTCTCAAAGATAAGTACGGACGTCTCCGCATCGATCCGCAAGACTCTACTAAACCTGCTCGTAAGCTGTGAGACCTATGTAACCTAGGCTCTAATATCAACTTGTCACGACCCAAACTACCATGTCGTGATGGCGTCTATTGTGGTACTAGGCTAGCCGACTCATTACCAAAAACAATGTGATATTTAATTTCAAAGAGAATTTCAAGCTATTTCATAGTAAAACTTCAAAAAGGAATTCAAAACAAATCAAAAGTGCGGAAAGAAAAGCCCGACATCGGGTGTCACTAGTCATGAGCATCTACAATGTCTGTCTAATAATACTAAGACCAATATAGTCTGGAAAATAACTAAAACATCTATAGGAAGATAGGAGGGAGAAAAGAAGGGTTGCGATCGCTAGGAAGCTACCTTGCCAACTCCAATAGATCTGCGACGGATGAAATCAACGCTCGCTAGCACGTCCAATAACACTTGGATCTGCACATAAGGTGCATGGAGTAACGTGAGTACTCCAACTCAGTAGGTAACAACCATAAATAAAGGCTGAGCAGTAGTGAAGAGTGGTAAAACACATAAAGTACACATCATGAAAATCTCAATAAAATACAACATGCTTTCACATCAGTATTTGAGTCAAATCATCTCGTTTAAAATCCAGTCTAGGTGAAAAATCATTTAAAGATACTTTTCAATAGTTTCAATAGAGGCTCAATGCAAAATAAAGTGAAAATGATGATAAATAAAATAGCACATCTGGCAAAACATCACTCATATACAGCCCATAGGGCAAGCCTCACTGTCACTCGTAAACAACCCCTCGGGCATACCTCACCATTTCTCAGCACTCGATACTCGGCACTCGGCACTCGACACTCGAACTCAATAGGTACCTGCACTCACTGGGGGGTGTGTACAGACTCCAGAAGGGCTCCTTCAGCCCAAGCTCTATATCAACCTAAATCATGGCATAAATCACTCAGGACCTCGGCCTATGTCGAACATGCTACATCGTGCAGCCCGATCCCATAAATATCCTCACAAAATCAGGTCTTCGGCCTTACTCAGTCGTAAAACTCACAAGCCACTCGGGCTTCCAGTAAAAATAGGGAACTCATCTTAAAACAACATTTGTATGCATCAAAACAGAGTTGTAAAATTGAGTTATGCAATAAACATGTATAATCATGACTGAGTATAGATTTCCAAATGAAAACAGTGAGAGGATAGTAAGAAAAGGCCTCTGAGGGTCCAAACAGTACTGGCACAAGGCCCAAACATGGCATTCCGTCCAATTTACAGAAATTCTTTCTAAAACACATAGATATTATACACGTTTCAACAAAATATGCAACTCTACAGTTGCTACGGGATGGACCAAGTCACAATCCCCAACGATTGCATGCCCACACACCCGGACCTAGCATGTACGTCACCTCAACATAGTAAAATAATACGAAGTCCGTGGTTTCATACCCTGAGGAGTAGATTTACAATCATTACTTACCTCAAACCGGTCAAATCTCTAACCCGTGATGCTCTTGCCTCTTGACTCGGCCTCCAAATTCTCCGAATCTATTCAAAATCAGTATATTACCATCAATATACGCTAATGGAATGAATTCTACAATAAAAACTATCAAATTAGCCCAAAATCCCGTATTCGGCTCAAACCTGACCCCCGGGCTCACGTCTCGAAACCCGATAAAATTTACAAAACTAGAAATCTCATTCAATCACGAGTCCAACAATACCAAATTTATCAAAATCCGACCTCATTTGGCCCCTCAAATCCCAAAATCAAGCTCTCCAATTCCCTAGCCTTAACCCCTTCATTTTCACCCTTAATTTTCACTAATTACATGATTAAACAACTGAAAAATTACAAAAATCACGAGTATTAGGCTCAAGTAACTTACCTCAATGAAAACCCCCCTTGATTCTCTCTTCAAAACTTCCCAAAAAGCTTCAAATCCGAATAGAAATGGTGAAGAATGCCCAAAAATTCGCGAAGTGTGCAATATATACCTTCTGCCCAGGCTTCTCGCACCTGCAGCCTTTCTATTGCACCCACGCGACCGCACATGCGGTCCAAGCATCCGCACCTGCGCAAGTCACTTAACTGCCCAGACTCCACACCTGCGGCCAGGCCTCGCACTTGCGGGCTCGCATGTGCGTCTATGCTTGCGCACCTGCGCTTCTTCTCAGCTTCCAAAATTCCGCATCTGCGATACTCCTTCCGTGCTTGCGACCCTCGCACCTACGAATCCATTTCCACAGGTGCTGAAACACCAGAAAACTTACACCAGCAGATTTTAAACAACTCACCAACACCAAAACTAATCCGCTATCTGTCCAAAACACACCCAAGGCCCTCGGGACCTCAACCAATAATACCAAAGAGTCACATATCAATATATGAACTAAGTCAAGCCTTCGGAACACCTAAAACAACGTCAAAGAACCAAATCAACCTCGGATTCAAGCCTAAGAACTTCTAAACTTCCAATTTCTACAAACGATGCCGAAACCTACCAAACCTCGTCCGAATAACTTTAAATTTTGCACACACATCAGAAATAACACTACGAGCCTACTCCAACTCCCGGAATTCCATTCTGAATCCGATATCAAATTTTCCACTACCGACCAGAAATCACCAAATTTCCAATTTCGCCAATTCAAGCCTAATTCTACCACGGACCTCCAAATTATATTCCGGACACACTCCTAATTCCAAAATCACCCAACAGAGCTAACCGAACCATACAAATCTAAATCCGAGATCGTTTACTCATAAGTCAAAATCCGATTGACTTTTCCAACTTAAACTTCTAAATAATAGACTAAGTGTCTCATTCCACTCAAAAACCACTCCGGAACCAAACCAACCAACCCGATACCATAAAATATAGCTGAATAACACATAAAGAAGCAGAAATAGGGCAAACGAGGCTATAACTCTCGGAACAACAGGCCGGGTCATTACATTAAGTATGATTTGGCGTGTTCGGAGTAGGTTAGAAGAACTTGAAGTTCATAAGTTGATTCTAATTTGTTTTGGGTTATGATTCTTAGTTTTGATGTTGTTTTTCGTGTTTTGAGAGGTCGAGAAAGCCCGCATTATTTTTACAAACTTCTTGGTACGTCGGATAGGGTTCCGGGGGCCTCGGGTGAAATTCAGGTTGGATCTTGAAATTTGGGAGTGCTGCTGCTGCCGAACTAGGTGTTTTTGCACCTGCGGAGGGAATGACCGCAGGTGCTATACCACAGGCGTGGTAGGTTCATTGCAGGTGCGAGGCTGGTGGAAATGGCCTAGGAGTGTAGGTACGAGGGCAATTTCGCACTTGCAACGTCGCGGATGCGAAGCGTGGCCGCCGATGTGGAAACGACAAAGGTGGCCTGGGGCCGTAGAAGCGGACTTGGTCCATAGGCGCGTTCCTGTAGGAGCGGAAGAAAATCCGCAGAAGAGGAATTGTCTGCAGGAGAGAAGGTGGACAACCTGGGCTAGGACCGCACCTGCGATGGATTTTCTGCAGGTGCGGCGTCGGGTACGACCCAAGGTCCCTAGAAGCGGAAATCGTTGGAGGCCGAAGGGTGCATTTAAGTCACGAATTAGGATATTTTGACTCATTTCTTTCATCTCTTGGGATATTTTTGAGCTCTTTGTATACGGGTATTCACCTAGCTAGACGTAAGTAATTTCTATCCAATGTAAGTTAAATACATAGGTTGTGGGTTGATTTTAACATGTAAAATTTTGGAAATTATGGGTTTAGTTAAAAAACCTAGATTTTAATAAAAATGGGATGTAACCACAAAAATGATTATGGAATTGGGTGAAACTCATATATTTTAGCTCGTGAGGTTATGGGTAGCAATTATCTTCAAAATTTTCCGAAATCCGGGCACGTGAAATCGGGGTGAATTTTAGGAGTCTTCCAATTTGGGTTGGGTAATTACCCTAATAGTAAAATTATGAAATTTGAGTATATATTGATTTTTTTATATAATATTTGGCTAGTTTCGGGTTGTTTGGCACCAAGTTGAGGATTTAGAGCGTATTTGTGGACCAAAAGTGAGATTGAGAATGAGGTAAGTCTTTTGCCTAACCTTGTAAGAGGGAACTCATACCTTAGGTGTAATTTTGTTGTGCAATACTTGTGTGGGGAGCTAAGTATGCACTAGGTGACGAGAGTCAGTGCGTAGCTATATTCCATGAGATGTCCGGGTAGTCTTAGATTCATATCATGATTTAATTGTATTGTCATGTTTCTTATGCATATTAATTATCTTAAATAGAGTTGAGACTAGAAATTTTAAAGATTAAAACTTCCAATTTAGATTTCTTATTTTGGGGAAGAATATAAGAGTATAATAACTTTGAGAAATCCATGTCCTCTCATGTCGCAAGTATTCCGTGAGCGAGGTAAACTTCTCTACTCTCATAGGAGCGGGCTGTTCACCTCAGAAGTTTAATAGATGAATCTATGGTTCGTGATGTCTGACCCTCGGCAGTGCGCACATTATTTTGGATCGGGCCGTACGACCTCGGCAAAAATCGTGTGCGAAAATACTCGGAACCCGATTACACTTGATATTATGTTATGGATTGAGAGGTTATGAATTATTTAATGCTCGAAATTGATTTGGAACTAGTGTGTGTTATATGAAGGTTTTGGAATTTATTATCAGTTAAAGAATCATTCATTCACCACTTGCTATTGTGTTATTATTATTATTCCCATATTCCATGCCTATTTAGTATTTTTGCATTTTATTATTGGCCGATAGTAAGTGTTGACGTCGACCCCTCGTCACTACTTCTTCGAGGTTAGACTGAATAATTATTGGGTACATGTTATTTATGTACTCACGCTACACTTCTGCACTAATCGTGTAGGATCTGAGGTAGGTGCATCTGGCAGTCATCCCAACGCGCACCCCCGATACCCCGAGGCTTAGTGATGAGTTGCTTTTCAGAGTCCGTTCTGAAGAACCCGAAGTCTCTCTTTTACTTTTACTTTCTATCTACTCTATTTCAGACAACTGTTTAGTGTTTTGTATATTCTACTAGTTGCTCACACACTTGTGACACTAGGTCTTTGAAAACATGGTAGTGGACTTTATGGTTTTTGAGCATTTATTTCACTACACTTGCTCTTTCATTAGTTTTCTCTTTACTTATTTAAATTTTCCACTTCTTATTTCCTTAATAAATAAACTTCAACTAATCTGAAATTTATAAAAAGAACAATTGCATGGTTAGTTTACCATTGGCTTGTCTAGCGGCGACGTTGGGCGCCATCACGGCCTATAGGAGAAACTGGGTCGTGACGACATGGTATCGGAGCACTAGGTTCACGCAGGTCTCACATGTTATGAGCAAGCCTAATATAGTCGTACAGATAGGTGCAGAGACTTCCATACTTATCTTTGAGACTATAGGGTGTTAGGAAACTACTCTTTCTTCATCTTCTATCGTGCAGTTGATGTTGTGATATATATCTTTCTCTTATTCTCTCACAGATGGTGAGAACGCGCGCGACAAATGTACTCGACCATGGAAGAGCTGCTCCCCCTGTTGCTAGAAGCCGAGGTAGAGGTAGAGGGAGAGCTCCAGCTCGTGGTAGAGGGTGAGGGTGTCCTAGAGTTGCTCCAGTTATGCCACGAGTGGATCTAATGGAGGATCCTATTATTGAGGAGCAGGGCGAGGTTCCTACAACAGAGCTAGCCCCAGTGTACATCATGTCCGCACCGAGATTTTAGGATGTCATGGGCCGTATGCTGCGATTCATGGATTCTATCACTCAGGCTGGTTTATTTCCACCAGACCGAGCCACATTTTAGGCGGGAGGAGGAGCACAGACCCCTGCCGCTCAGTCTCTAGGACACAACTACCATATATCAGCCCCGGGGGCACTACCCGTGGAAGAGCTCAGTCAGTTGTAACAGCTATACATGAGCCTAGACCAGCTGCGGCCAGCGAGCTATAGAAGCTATTGGATGGATGGACCAGGATACATCCTCCTGTCTTTGGATGTGAACGACATGAGGACCCCCTGGACATTATTGATTGTTGCAGGGACAAACTGTACAACATGAGGATACTAGAGTCCTACAAGGTAGATTTTACCACCTTTCAGCTGGAGGGCAGGGCCCAAAGATGGTGATAGTTATATCTACTTGGCAGGCCAGCAGGTTCTCCTCCATTGACTTGGGACCAGTTCACACGCCTCTTTCTGGATAGATATATTCCACCCTCTCAGAGAGGAGCTGCAATTTCAGTTCGAGCAGCTTCAACAGGGTTAGATGTTTGTGACCGACTATAAGGCGAGATTCCCTGAGTTTTATCACCATGTACTTATGACACTTCCTACCGATGCAGAGAGAGTGCAGAGGTTCATTACGAGTTTGTACTCCAGTATCCAGGATACTATGGCTCGATAGGTTGAGATGGGGACTTTGTACGGGCTGGTTATGGAGATAACTAGGAGGATCGAGGGTGGTCGTCAGTGGAGCCGAGAGCAGATGATGAGGGATAACCAGTTTTGATATTCTGTAGGGTTTAGTGGTGCTCTGGCTAGGGCTTAGATCACTTTGAGAGAGGTCATTCTAGCAAGCCCACATATCCAGCACCACTGCCTCTTCGGGGTGCTCCAGTGTGGCCCTATTTCAGCGCCATTCTAGAGAGCTCCTACCGTCCCCTAACTATTCAAGGTTCCTCCAGTGGGCCTTCAAGCATTCAGGGCTAGAGTTTAGGTTATCAATCCATTGTACCGAGAGGTAGCTTCAAGTGCGGGGGTCTTGGTCATGTGAGGAGGTTCTACCCAAGTGTTCGGGGCAAGGTAGTACAACAGGATCAACACCCTATGATTTTATCCTAGCTGCCACAACAATCGTTCGGCCACCCAAAGGCAGAGGGCAGGTGGGTATGGTCTGTCCTAGAGGTCGAGGCCAGTTAGGTGGTGCTCCAGCCAAGTTTTATGCCTTTCCGGCCAGACCAGATGCAGTAGCCTCAGATGTCTGGATGACAGGTATTATTTCTGTCCTCGGTAGGGATGCTTCGATAATATTTGATCCAAGGTATATGTATTCCTATGTTTCCTCTCAGTTTTCTCATTTTTTGGGTGTTCCTCGTAAGTCCTTAGGTACTCCTGGTTATGTGTCCACATTAGGAGGAGATTTTGTTGTTGTGGATCCGATCTATCGGTCTTGTATCATGACTTTCTGTGGTTATGAGACTAGAGCAAATCTTCTGTTGCTCGATATGATAGACTTTAAGGTCATGATAGGCATGGACTGGTTGTCTCCTTATCACGCCATCCTTGATTAACACAGCCAAGACTGTTACCTCACAGTTGCCTATATTGGAGTGGAATGGTTCATCTATCAGTGCATCTAGTCGGGTTATCTCTTTTCTCAAGGTTCGACACATGGTCGATAAGAGTTGTTTGGCTTATCTAGCTTATGTTCCGTATACTACTATAGAGATTCCGGTGATTGATTCGATGCCCGTGGTCTGGGAGTTCTCCAATTTATTTCCTTCTGATCTTCCAGTCATGCCACCTGATCGTGATATCGATTTCTGCATTGATTTGGCTCCAGGTACCCAACCTATCTCTATTCCACCGTACCACATGGATTCGAAAGAGTTGAAGGAGTTGAAAGAAAAACTTGAGGAGTTACTAACAAAGGGGTTTGTTAGACCGAGTGTGTCGTCGTGGGGTGCATCGGTGTTGTTAGTGAAGAAGAAATATATGACTATGCGGATGTACATTGATTACCGCCAGTTGAATAATTGGTTACCATTAAGAACAAGCACCTATTGCTGCGTATTGATGATTTGTTTGACCAGTTGCATGGTGCCAGGGTGTTCTCTAAGATAGATTTGAGATCGGGGTATCATTAGCTGAAGATTCGCGATTCGAATGTTCCGAAGATGTCTTTCCAGACTAGATATGGCCATTATGAGTTTCTAGTGATGTCTTTCGACTAGACTAACGCCCCAACGACGTTTATGGATTTGATAAACCGGGTGTTTAGGCCATATGTTTACTCGTTTGCCATTGTCTTCATTGATGTCATTTTGATCTACTCGCGTAGCATGGAGGAGAACGAGCAACATTTAAGAGTGGTGCTTTAAACCTTGTGGGAACAGAAGCTATATGCTAAGTTCTCCAAGTGTGAGTTCTGGTTAGATTTTGTGGCATTCTTGGGGCATGTTGTATCGGGCGAGGGTATTAAGGTAGTCGCAGGAAGATCGAGGAATTTTAGAGTTGGACTCGTCCTACCACAACGATCGAGATCAGGAGCTTCTAGGGGTTAGCAGGTTTTTATCGTTGGTTTTTAGAGGGCTTCTCATCTATTGCAGCAATTTTGACTAGATTGACACAGAAGGGTGCTCTGTTCTAATGGTCCGAAGATTGCGAGGACTAGATTGACACAGAAGGGTGCTCTGTTCTAATGGTCCGAAGATTGCGAGGCGAGCTTTTAGAAGCTCAAGGCCGCATTGACCTTAGAACTGGTGTTAGTGTTGCCTTCTGGTTTGGGGATGTATACTGTGTATTGCAACGCTTCATGCGTTGGCTTGGGTTGTGTATTGATGTATGAGGTGCAAGTTATTGCATATGCTTCACTTCTGCTGAAGCCCCACGAGAAGAATTACCCCGTACACGATTTGGAGTTGGCCTCAATAGTTCATGCTCTTAAGATTTGGATGCATTATCCTTATGGGGTGTCTAGTGAGCTTTACACTGATCATCGCAGGTTGCAGCATTTTTTCAAGTAGAGGGATCTCAATTTGAGGCAGCGCAGATGGCTTGAGTTACTAAAAGATTATGATATTACCATCCTTTATCATCTGAGCAAGGCGAATGTGGTTGCAGATACCGTGAGTAGAAAGGAGGAGAGTATGGGTAGTTTGACATTCATTTCAGTAGAAGAGAGACCACTATAGTTGTACTTTCAATCCTTGGCTAACAGACTTACGAGGTTTAATATTTCATAGCCCAACCGAGTTCTTGCATGCATCATCACCCAATCTTCACTATTCGAGCAGATAAAGGCTCGTCAGTATGACGATCCTCACTTATTAGTTCTCATATAGACGGTACTACAGGGTGGTGTCAAGGAGGTTACTGTCAGTGAGGATGGTGTTCTGCAACTCTAGGGTAGTCTATGTGTTCCTAATGTTGATGGATTGAGGGAAAATATTCTAGAGGAGGCACACGGTTCTCTGTATTCTATTCATCTAGGTGCTATGAATATGTATCGGGACTTGAGGCAGCATTATTGGTGACGGTGGATGAAAAAGGACATAGTTGAGTATGTAGCGAGGTGCCTAAATTTCCAGCACGTTAAGTATGAGCATCAGAGGCTAGGTGGCCTACTCCAGCAGATGGTTATACCTGAGCGCAAATGGGAGCGCATCACTATGGACTTCGTAGTTAGGTTGCCACGGACCTTGAGGAAGTTTGATGCATTTTGGGCCATTGTTGATAGATTAACCAAGTTGGCACACTTCACTCCGATTGTGACCACATAGTTTTTAGAGAGATTGTTCGGTTGCTTGGTGTGCCTATTTTCATCATATTAAATAGAGGCCCTCAGTTTACTTCACATATTTAGAGGGAAGTACAAAGTGAGCTGGGGACCTGGGTAGAGCTCAGCATACCCTTTCATCTACAGACCGACGGGTAGTCGAAGAAGATGGTTCGGATCCTAGAGGATATGCTCAAGGAATGTGTGATTGACTTCGGAGGGCAGTGGGATCGATTCTTGCCTTTGGCCGGGTTTGCTTATAACAATAGTTATCAGTCCAACATCGAGATGGATCCTTTTGAGGCTTTATATGGTCGGCAATGTTATTTTCCCATCGGATGGTTTGAGCTGGGCGAGGCTAAGTTATATAACACTGATTTGGTGAAGGATGCTTTGGAAAATGTAAAATTGATTCTGGAGCGACTTCGCACAAGTCCAGAAAAAGACTGACGTAGATCAGAAGGCACGTGACTTATCATTTATCGTGGGTGATAAGGTTCTCTTGAAAGTCTCGCTGATGAAGGGAATCAAGAGGTTCAAAAAGAAGGCCAAGTTGAGCCCAAGGTTTATCAGTCCATTTGAGGTGTTGAGATGAGTTGGGGAGGTTTCTTATGAGATTGCTTTGCCTCCCAGTATATCGGGAGTTCATCCAGTCTTCCACGTGTCTATGCACCGGAAGTATCATGTCGACAAGTCGCATCTGATAGACTATATCACGATTTAGCTAGATGAGATCCTGGGTTATGAGGAGGAGCCGACTATCATTGTTGACAAGCAGTTTTCCAGTTGAGGTCCAAGAAGATTTCTGCGGTAAAGGTTCAGTGGATGGGTCAACCAGTCGAGGAGGTGACTTGGGACACTGAGGAGGACATGCAGAGCAGTTATCCACACTTATTCGGTACTCCATGTACGATTCTAGAACCATTCGAGGATGAACGTTTGTTTAAGAGGGGGAGAATGTAACGATCCGACCAATCATTTTTCTTTCTCGATCCCTGTTCCCCTAATTAAGACTCCCTGTATGTGCTTTTACTATTTTATGACTTGCATCGATGGTTAGTTCAGGTTTGGAAGGGTTCGAGTTTAAATCAGAACACTTAGTTCCTTAATAGTGGCATAAATTGGTTAAGTTTAAATTGAGTCAACTTTTTGAGTAAATGACTTCGAAACCAGGATTTAAGGGTCCCAATAGGTTCGTATGAAGATGTTGGACCTGGGCGTATGTCCGGACTGGGTTTTAGATTACCCGGGAGCATTTCAGTGCTTAATATTGAAAGTTGGCACATCAAAAGTTTTCAAATTCATTATATTGGGTTTGAAGTAGGATTTGATGTCAAGTTCCGATTGGTATTCCAAGCCTGTGATTAGCTCCGTATGGTGATTTAAGACTTGCATGCAAAATTTGGCGTCGTTCCGTGTTGATTTGATAGGTATTGGATGCGCCGAAGTGTTTCTAGAAGTTTTTGAGTTTCATAATTCAATTCATGCGCTTTGGCATCCGATTCATATTTCGAGATGTTATCTTGGTGGTTTAAGCAC
Organism: Nicotiana knightiana; assembly: GCA_005239525.1. Taxonomy (NCBI): domain Eukaryota; kingdom Viridiplantae; phylum Streptophyta; class Magnoliopsida; order Solanales; family Solanaceae; genus Nicotiana; species Nicotiana knightiana. The sequence goes on from ML388931.1 coordinate 63,849, forward strand.
GCGAGCGGGTCTGTGTTATCTTTTTGTATGTGTGAGTGTGATTTGATGGGGTCCCGGGGGCCCCAGATGTGATTTGGGGAAGCTACTGGTGCCCCAGTTCTAGTGCGTTCACACCTGCGAGGTTTTGGCCGCAGGTGCGACCTCGCAGAAGCGGCTCATCGACCGTAGGAGTGGCCTAGAGCAAGATTCCTAGTGGTCGCAGAAACGGAGAGCTTTCCACAGTGGCGAGCTCGCAGGTTTGAGGGAGAGGGTTGCAGGTGCGGGCTAAGCCAAGGAGAACTGGGTTCGCAGGAGAGGGTGATCTTCTACAGGTACGTGTGTGCAGATGCAGCCCAGCTCTGCAGGAGCACATGCTTCTCCACAGAAGAGGACTTGTCCAAGCTAGGCGAGGACCGCACCTGCGATGGATTTTCTGAAGGTGCGGCGTCGCAGGTGCGCCCCAGCTTCCGCAGGCGCGAAACCTTTGGAAGGCAGTGAGGTGCATTTAAGTAAGGACTTAGGCTATGTTGGCTCATTTCTTTCGTGTCTTGGCGATTTTTGAGCTCTTTGAAGAGGGGTTTTCACCTAGCTATTGAAGGTAAGTAATTTCTACCAAATGTAAGATAAATACATAGGTTGTGGGTAGATTTTAACATGTAAATTGTGGAAATTATGGGTTTATTGAAAAACATAGATTTTTGATAAAAATGGGATTTAACCACGAAGCTGATTATGGAATTGGATGAAATTATATATTTGAGTCCATGGGGTTATAGGTAACTATTATCTTAAAATTTTTTGGAATCCGGGCAAGTGGGCAATGGGGTGAATTTTAGGAATCTTCCAATTTGGGTTGGGTAATTACTCTTATAGGTAAATTATTAACTTTTAGTGTATATTGATTAATTTATATAATATTAGGCTGGTTCCAGATTGTTAGGCACCAATTTGAGGCCTTAGAGTGAATTTATGGGCCGGAAAGTGAGCTTTGAGGCGAGGTAAGTCTCTTGCCCAACCTTGTCAGAGGGACTCTACCCCATAGGTGTTTTAAATTACTATTTGCTTCTAATTGTGGGGGCTACATACGCACGAGGTGACAAGAGTGTGCGTAGTTACTAATTATGCTTAAGTCCCAGTAGCTTTAGGACCCAAATCATGAAATACTTGTATTGTTTCCACTCTACTTGTTAATTTAAGTTCCTAAATTACATTGAAACTTGGTAAAGGATTCATAGAGACCGAATTTCAATTACTTTGAGTTTTGGCGGGTTACTTGACCGTTAATGGAAATTGTGCTTTCGTGTATTTTAGTCTTGTAATAGCTTTTAAATCGGATGTCTATAGAGTATTCTCCCTTCTTGTGGAGCGGACCGAACACCTCGATAGTATAATAGATGCATCTATGGTTCGTGCCGCTCGACCCTCGGTAGTGTTCACATTATTCTAGATCGGGCCGTACAACCTTGACATAAATCGTGCGTGTTATGCTTGGAGCCTGAATACACTTGATATATGTTTTATGAACGGAGAGGTAATAAGTTACTTATTGGCCCAAAATTTATTTGGAGTTAGTATGTGTTAGTTGAAGACTATCAGAATTGAACATTAGTTAAATAATAATTTAATCATTGCTTGCTATTGTGTTATTATTATTATTATTCAAATATTCCATGCCTATTTAGCATTCCTGTATTTATTGTTGGCCCATAGTAAGTGTCGATGTCGACCCCTCGACACTATTGTTCGAGGTTAGGCTGGATACATACTGGGTACATGTTGTTTATGTAGTCACAGTACACTTATGCAATAATCGTGTAGGATCTGAGGAACATGCATCTGGCAGTCATTCAAGCGCGCACCCACGTTACCCCAGGGCTTAGTGGTGAGCTGCTCTCTGAGGCCGTTCTGCAACATCCACAGTCTCCCTTTTATAATTACTTTCTATCTACTCTGTTTCAATCAGTAGCTTAGTGTTTTGTATATTCTACTTATTTCTCATACACTTGTGATACCAGGTCTTGGAAACACGCTAGTAGACTGTATGGCTTTTGAGCATTTACTTCACTGCATTTGCTCCTTCATTACTTTTTGCTTTACTTTATTAAATTTTCCACTTCTCTCTTATTTAATAAATAAAAATCAACTACTTACTAAAAATAATAAATACACAGCTAATTCACCGTTGGCTTGCCTAGCGGAGACGTTGGGCGCCATCACGGCCTATAAGGGAAATTGGGTCGTGACAGTCTCCATTTTAGTTTTAATACAATGTTTATCGTATTTTTCTTAGCCGGAGAACGCCATCTCTGACGAACTTTCTTCTCTTTTTTGCTATTGAGTCACATACAATGGTACAAATACATTGTATTCTATACAAATATATTATATTTTTGTATAAATATATTATATTTTTGCTTGTATTTATGTATTCTAGAGGTCTTTATTTTTTCAATATAGCTGAATATCACTGTTTTTGTGATTTTTTGTTCTTTGAATACATTTGAATTGAAAATGGTGAATTGAATAAAATGTATAATAGTGAATAATAAATGTCGGTGAATTGAATACAATGTATACAATCGAATTGAATAGAACAGTATACACCCTATTTCTTGATTTTTTGTTGTTTGAATACAACCAAATTTAATATAGTGAAATTGAATATAATTCAATATTGCGCTTTCCGTCAGTAAACACTCGTGATCACTATTTTAGACGGATTACCTCACTGTATTAATAAATATATTCGCGTGAATACATGGAATAAAGAATTAAACAACTGTAATCCCCGTTTTTAGGCGGATTACCTCACTGTATTTATCAATACAGTCGCGCGAATACATGAAATACATAATTAAACAGCTGTAATCCCTATTTTTGGGTGGATTACCTTACTGTATTTATAAATACAGTCACGTGAATACATGGAATATAGCATAGTAGCAACGAAATCTTGTAGAATTGAATTTTTTAAGTTGAATTAGGAGTGATATACACTAATTGATCATCTTTCCGTTATTAAACAACTAGACTCCCTATTTATTAGGCAAATTCCGTGACTTTATTCATGCATACAGTAGCACTAATACAACGAATATAGTACGGTAGCAACGAAATATTACTTATATGAAGTAAATATGTATATGGTAGCTGTAACGAGCCGACCAGTCGTTTTGAGCTCTAGCGCATCGTTCGGCGATATGAGGACTTGGAAAACTTCACTTCAGGTATTATTACTTGTACGTGTAGTCGAAATTAAATTTCGGGAAGTTCGGAATTGAGTTGGAAAGGGAGTTCTAATTTCATAAGCCTTAAGCTGGTGGAGTTGACTAAAGTATCATTTTGAGTACACGACCTCGAAATTAGGATTTGAAGGTTCAAACAGGTTCGTATGATGATTTTGGACTTGGGTATAAGTCCCGATTGGATTTTGGATGACTCGGGAGCGTTTCAGCGCCTATTGTGGAAGTTGGCATTTTGGGAGAATTTCATAAATTTGGGTTGAGGTGTATTTAAATGTTATCGATGTCTGTTTAGGATTCTGACTCTGGAAATAGCTTCGTATGGTGATTTTGGTATTTGGAGTGCATCCGGAAGTGGATTTAGAGGTTCGTAGGTCATTTCGGGGTCATTTGGCAAAAATTAGAAATTTGTAGGTTTTTGAGAAGTTTGACTGGGAGTTGAATTTTTGATATCAGGATTGGATTCCTATTTCATAAGTTGGAGTAGGTCCATAATGTCGAATGTGACTTATGTGAAAAATTTGAGGTCATTCGGACGCGATTCGATAGGTTTCCGCATCGAATGTAGAAGTTTGAAGTGCTAAAGTGCATTATGCTTGAATTGGGTTGCGATTCATGATTTTGATGTGATTTGAGGCTTCAATCCGGTCCGTGTTTTGTTGTGGGATTGGCTTTTATGATTTGGACGGGGTCCCGGGGGCCTGGGTGGATTCCGGATGGTTAATAGATTGAATTTGGCCTTATAAAGGTGCTGAAGCTGCTGTATTCTGGTGTAACCACACTTGCGAGGTTAGGGACGTAGGTGCAGAGCTGCAGAAGCGGCCATGAGGGTCACAGGAGCTGTTCAGGCTGGGACCACAGATGTGGTCGAGTTCCACAGAAGCGGGACCGCACCTGCGCGCTTGGAACCGCAGAAGCGAAGGCACAGAAGCACGGATGCGGCTGCAGATGCAGAGTGGAGGGGCCTGAAGGAGGACCACATAATTGGCTTATCGTCCGTACATGCGGGATCGCAGAAGCGGTACATTGGCTGCACTTGCGGAACCGCAAAAGCAGTCAAGTGACCGCAGGTGCGAGAGGTCACTGGGGCAGATTGTTTTAAAGAGCAGGATTTGGCTCTTCTTCTCTCATTTCTCACTTGGTTGAGGTGATTTTAGAGAGCTTCAAGGAGGGATTTTTATCAAGCAACACAAGGTAAGTGGTTCCCACATATTTCAAGTTAAATACATGAGTGTATAAGGATTTAAGAATGGAAATTAGTAGAAATTGTGGGGTTTTTGGTAGAAAACCTAGAAACTATATTTTTTATTTTGACCACGAATTTGGGTATGGAATTGAGAACATATCATATATTTGAGTTCAAAATGTTATGGGTAATTTTTATCTTCAAAAATTTCCAGAATCCTGGCATGTGGCCCTGGGGGTGAATTTTAGGAATTCTTCAAATTGGGTTAGAAAATCACCTTAATGGTTAGGATGTGAACTCTTGAGCTTGTATTGAGTATTTTATATATCATTTGACTAGATTCGGGTCGTTTGGCTCCGAGTTGAGGATTTAAAGCACAATTTTGGACCGAAAAGTGAGCTTTGAGACGAGGTAAGTCTCATGTCTAACCCTGTGAGGGGGGAAATTACTCCTAGGTGATATATTTAATGGGTGATATTTGTTGTAGGGGCTAGGTACGCATGGGGTGACGATAGCCCGTACATAGCTACAATCATGTTATTGTCCGGGTAGACTTAGGTTCACATCATGCTGTAGCTGTACTATTTAAGTAGTCTCTTGCTTATTAATTTCCCCTGCTTTACATTCTATTTGATACTAGACTTGCTGTTGTAGAGACTTCACGAGTACAAGATTAGCCATCGGATATTATTCCTCCTTTTGCAGCATGTCTCCGATATGTATATATGTGTTTCATTGAAAGGTTTTCATTGAAGAAATTTCAACTCACACGTTCATTTGTGAGTGGGGTGAAGGACCCATCAAAACTTCTTATTCTAATGGGATCGGGCCGTTCGCCTCGGCAGGATATATGTACCACACTCTCATGGGAGCGGGCCCTTCTCCTCGGTAGGTTAATAGATGCATCTATGGTTCGCGTCGTTCGACCCTCGGCAGTGCAAAGTTTTATTATTACGTTGGATTGGGCTGTACTCCTCGGCATTTCCTGTATTATATCGACATGAAATTGTGCATAAAACTTGGCAAGAAGCTAGTGTATCTGTATGTTCCCGGATCTGAGTTATGGTAATTTACTCGATGAGATCCAATATATATATATATATATATATATGCTCCGATTAAGGAGGGAATTCTTAATGAAGAGCTTGAGTTCCTCGTGAATAGGGGGATTTGTTCCACGTGATTTATACTTGTTTATTTCATTTATTTAATATGAATCATACTTACCTCTTTACAGTATCTAATGTTGTTGGACCACTAGTGAGTGCCGATGTCGACCCCTCGTCACTACCTCTCCGGGGTTAGGCTAGATACGTACTTGGTACACGTTGTTTATGTACTCATACTACACTTGTTGCAAATTTTCGTGCAAGTACATATTTGTCTAGAGGCACTGTGAGAGCAGAGGCGTGTATGCATGCAGGGACCTAGGTGACCTGCATTCCATTTGTCGACCCTCAGCCAGAAGAGCCTCCTTTAGATTATTTACATTTTTCCTATCTAATTCATATTTCGGACTGTTGTTGTACTTTATCTTATATTCCTAGTTAAATGCTCATGCACTTGTGACATCGGGTTTTGGGATGATTATGGGTTGTCCTGTACTGAAATTGTTAAAAGTATTATTATTTACTCTGTAAATTTCCATTCTTTACTATTTAAATTGAAGGAAAATATGATTTCAAAAATAATAAAATGAGAACCCAAGTAAGTATTTATTGTTGGCTTTCCTGACAGTAGTGTCCGGCGCCATCACGACCTTAATGGATTTTGGATCGTGACAGTAGCTATAGGAAGTTAATAGCCACTAAACTATAATGGTTTCTGAAAATTCCTCATTATACATTTATAATACATGAATTATATATATATATATATATATATATATATATATATATATATTATACATCAGTCCACTATTTTGAGTTTAAGCTCTTGAGTAGGTGGCTATTTAATTTAATTCTTCTTCTTGAAAATGAACAAACATTGATAAAAGTGCTAATTTATCACAACAATCCAAGCCACCTCGTCGCATAAAAGCCGACCTCGAATATTCTTATAATATAGTTCTTGTATAACATCCATTCACTATAAAAATCAAGTTTTTCCCGAAACTAAATTTTGATATTATATTTTACCTCTCTATAATTGGTTTTTACAAATAAAAACAACAACTATGTTTATAGCAGTGGTGTCACAACCCGAAATTCCACCCTCTGGACCGTGATGGCGTCTAACATTTCACTTGCTAGGCAAGGCAACGTTAGTTAGATTACTTAATCAACTTTTAATAATCCGAATCAAATCATTAATAAAAAATAAATTGTAGTGGTCTAAAGTAGATATAACAAATAACATATGGCGTAAATAAACATATCCAAGAAATCTGGTGTTACAAATACATGAGCGAGTAGAGTACTATAGATAAAGTCTGAACAAAGATACAACTATTTGAAACTAAATAAACAGTAAACTGGATAAATAAGGGGACTTTAGGGCTGCTGAAGCCATGCAACTATACCTCAAGTCTTCGATGCAGCTAAATCTGAGAAAAAAACACCTCTAAATGCCTCTGAGACCAACACCACTATCTGTACAAGAAGTGCAGAAGTGTAGAATGAGTGCAAACGAACCAATATAGTCCGTAAGTTTCGAGCCTAACCCTGACGAGGCTATTACTAGACACCTATGTAAATCCTGTACGAGTATACATATAGAGCCACAAAATAACAAGTAGAACTGTTAAAGTATTAACTGGGATGGGACACATAGAAACAGGAGCAAAAAATAACGACAAGCTCAAAATCTACGAATATCATTTCTCCGAAAGGAAACAATAAAAAATCAACCAAGTAAGCCTCATATCCAAGTAAAGCAATGAAATAAATAATGGTGCGATCACCCTTCGTACTTTTACTCTCATCTTTGCCATGTAATATCATAAGTAAAATGGCACGACATCACCCTTCGTGCTTTTACTCTCAACCTCACATGATGCGATTAGTGATAATAAGCAATCGAATGCACGACATCACCCTTCATGCTTTAAACCTCATAATCTCTCTATAAATAATTGTGTATGCAAATAAGGCACGACAACACCCTTCGTGCTTTTCACTCTTCCTCACCAAGCAACAATGTTAAATCAAAATAGCAAAACAAGGTGGGAAGCTATTTCACTTCAATCTTAGTCTAACTATGGAATGGGAAACATACTCATGGAAATAAAATAATATAATAAAATAATTACCACCTGTATGATATAACCCAATAAAAACGTATATATACTCGTCATCTTACATACAATCCATCCCCAGATATAATTCATATAGCAAAATACCAACAAGTCCTAATCCCTCAAGTCAAAGTTTGTCGCGAAACTTACCTCACTCCGCAACCAAATAAATGCTCAATAGCGGATTTTCCTTTAGAAGTAGCCTCCAAACAAATCAAATCTAGCCAAATATAGTTAGGCTTTAGAAATTACCCATGAGTGAAAAAGATACAATCTTTGATGAATTAGAAAAAAGTCAACAAAAGTTAACCTCAGCCGCTTGGTCAAAACTCGAGATTCGGGCCAAAATCCAATTACCCATCCACCCCCTTCCTGGTTATGTATCTTATTTATAAATCTGACCTCAATTCGAGGTCTAAATCTCAATTTCTCATAATCCCCAATTTTTACCTAAATCCCTAATTTCTACCATGAAAATCCTAGATTTGATGTTGAAAGCACATGAAAAGAAATGGGTAATTGAAAGGAAATGAATTAAAGTTGCTTACCAATGAATTTGGGATGAAAAATCTCTTGGAAAATCGCCTTTAGAGTGTTTAGGGTTGAGAGATGTTGTAAAATGACCTAAGTCCAAAAATTTCCCTCTTTTACCCAGTTGGGGATGTCGCAATTGCGGTCTCTTCTTCGCAATTGCAAACATCGAAAATGAGAAACAAATGTCACAAATGCGAACCTTGTCTCAGAAGCCCAAATATCGCAAATACGATAAAATGTTTGCAATTGTGAACTGCCCACCTTCGCAAAAGCGGCCAACCTCTTCGCAATTGCAAAGATACCTCAATTTAGCACTTCATCGCAATTGAGATGCCAGAGTCGCAAATGTGGACACACTATCCAATGCAAATGTGATCCCTTCTTCGCAAATGTGAAGTCTCAACCCCCAACCCATGTTCGCAAATTCCAACTATTGTTTGCAAAAGCGAGGCTCACAATTGCGAGCCAGAACTTGCAAATGCGAGATCTGCAGACAAGCATTAGAAACAACGGAGCACCAGCAATCCTCAAACTATACAATCTCAACCGAAACGCGTCCGAAACTCAACTGAACCCTCGGGCTCCAAACCAAACATGCATACACGTGTAATAGCATCATACGAACTAAGTTTCAAAGGAAAACTCAAGAACATGTAAAATCACAACTAAGTGTCTGATTCCTATCAAACTAACTCCGTGTTGCACCAAATTTTTTAGACATGTTTCAAATAAAAAAATATACCTATTCCAAGTCCTAAAACCAAAATCCAAAACCAATAGCCATAAAGTCAACTGTAATGATCTGACCGGTCATTTTGATCTCTAGCGTGTCATTTGGCGGTTTGAGGCCTTGAGCATTTTCACTTAAGGTATTATGACTTGTGTGCATGATCGAAATAGAATTTCAGAAAGTTCAGAGTTGATTTGGAAAGAAAACTCTCATTTCGGAAGGCTTAAGTTGGAAGAATTGACTAAGGTTTGATTTTTGAGTAAACGACCTCAGAATCAGGATTGGAAGGTTCCAACAGGTTTGTATGATGATATTGGACTTGGGCATATGTCCGGATCGGGTTTTGGATGACCCAGAAGCATTTCGACGCCTATTGTGGAAAGTTGGCATTTTGGAATAATTTCATAAATTTGGGTTGAAGTGCATTTCAATGTTATTGATGTCCGTTTGGGATTTTGAGACAAGGAATAGCTTCGTATGGTGAGTTTGGTATTGGGAGTGCGTCCGGATGTGGATGTGGAGGTTCGTAGGTCATTTCGGGGAAATTGGGAAAAATTTAGAAATTTTATGGTTTTTAAGAAGTTTGACCGGGAGTGGATTTTTGATATCGGGGTCGGATCTAAATCCAGAAGTTGGAGTAGGTCGATAATCTTGAATGTGAATATTGTGCAAAATTTGAGGTTAATCAAACGTGATTTGATAGGTTTCGACATCGAATGTAGAAGTTTGATGTTCTAAAGTTCATTAAGCTTGAATTGGGGTGCGATTCATGGTTTGGATGTTGTTTTATGTGATTTGATGCCTTGAGCAAGTCCATTTCATGTTTTGGGACAGGTTGGTGTGATTGAACGGGGTCCCGGGGGACTCGAGTGTGTTTCGGGGTGGTTTCAGATTAATTCGGGTTGTTTTGGACAGGTGTTGCTGGTATCTGGTTTCCTTCTTCGCGAACGCGAAGGGAGTCCCGCGTTCACGAAGAGGAATTCAGAGGCAGCTGGGTTTTGGCCTTCGTGAACGTGAATCAGTGGACGCGAACGCGAATGCGAGGCAGAAGCTAGGCAAGCCTTCACGAACACAACGCAGGGGTCATGAACGCGAAGAAGAAAGAGGGATGT
>ML388935.1:0-53897 GCA_005239525.1 Nicotiana knightiana
CATTTCATGTGGCGTAATTATAATGTGTTTAAAAACAACAAGTGCACGCCATCGTGACTTGTACCAAGATAAATCCATAAATATCAAAAATTATTTGCATACCCCATAAGCTAAAAATACCTCTTTTAGATGAAAAATCCCAAAAACCTAGAGAATAATCGAATATCGCCTCAAATAGGCATATTTAATCGTCATGACCATNTGGCCATAGTCATATAATCTACACTCGGGTGTGGCAACTCATGTCCCCGACTCTAACTCAAAACATTAATTAAATAAGCATGTTGTAAATCGCGGGTACATTTCATGTGGCGTGGTTTGCAACGTGTCCAAAAATAACAAGTGCACGTCAATCGTGACTTGTATTAAAATAATTCCATAAATATTAAAAGCGGATAAAAAGTAAGAAAGATAAAAGCACAATAGGTTTAAAACATGTAAATAATTAGATAATTAGGCCAAATATTAATAGTTAAGCGACCGTGCTAAAACCACGGAACTCGGGAATGCCTAACACCTTCTCCCGGGTTAACAGAATTCCTTACTCGGATCTCTGGCCGCAGAGAAACCAAAACAGAGTCAAAATTTCCTCGGTTTGGGATTTCAATAAGTAAATGGTGTCCCGGAACACCGTAAAAAATCCGGGTGGCCACTCTGAAACTAATAAATAAATCCCAAATCCGCATAATGTCACTTAAATTGGAAAAGCTCCCGTATCCAACCCTGTGTCGGAAAAAGGAGGTGTGACAACTGGCATACCATCTTGCTGAGAACCCTGTAGACGAAGAATACGAACCTCTGAAAATGTATTTTCCTGATGAAGAGGTATCATTCATAGGAGAAGACATTGTAGAATCCTATGATGGTTAGAGAATGTTCTTCGATGGAGCGGCGAACTTCAAGGGAATTAGCATTGGAGTAGTCCTATATCAAAAATCGGTCAGCATTATCCGGTATTTGCCAAACTCAGATTCCCCTGCACCAACAACATGGAAGAGTATGAAGCTTGTATCTTAGGGCTCAACATGGCCATTGACATGAACGTCCAGGAGCTGTTAGTGATTGGTGATTCAGATTTGTTAGTAGATCAGGTACAAGGAGAGTGGGCTACCAAGAATTCCAAGATACTGTCGTATATGCACCACGTACAGGAATTAAGAAAGAGGTTCACAAAGACGGAATTTCAGCATGTCCCTAGAATCCAGAATGAGTTCGCCGATGCATTGGCCACTTTGTCCTCAATGATCCAACATCCCGACAAGAATTTCATTGATCCTATTCCCATAAAGATCCATAGTCAACCAGCCTATTATGCCCATGTCGAAGAGGAAGCAGACGGAAATCCTTGGTTTCATGACATCAAAGAGTATTTGGCAAAAGGAGATTACCCAGAGCTTGCGAATCCCACTCAGAAACGCACACTTCGAAGACTATCCAACAACTTCTTTCACAGCGGAGGAATCCTATATAGGAGGACTCCCGATTTGGGATTATTACATTGTGTCAACGCAAAGGAAGCATCCAAGATGCTAGAGGAGATTCATGATGGGCCCCTTGGCACGCATATGAACGGTTTTGTTCTGGCAAAGAAGATACTCCGAGCTGGTTACTTTTGGACGATTATGGAAACAGAATGCATCCAGTATGTCCGGAAATTCCACCGTTGTCAGATACACGCATATATGATAAAGATACCTCCAAACAAGCTCAATGCAACAATCTCACCATGGCCGTTCACCGCCTGGGGCATGGACGTTATTGGACCAATCAAGCCTGCCCCCTCCAACGGACACAAGTTCATTCTGGTAGCCATCGACTATTTCACCAAATGGGTCGAAGCAAATCAGTGACTAAGAAAGTCGTGGCAGACTTTGTCCGCGACCGTATTGTTTGTCGATTCGGGATTCCTGAGTCAATCATCATCATCAATGGTTCCAATATCAACAGTGACCTGATGAAATATGTGAGAGGATTTCAAGATCAAATACAAGAATTCCACAGCTTACAGACCTCATATGAATGGAGCTGTAGAAGCCGCCAACAAAAACATTAAAAAGATACTAAGAAAGATGATAGAAAGGCACAAGCAGTGGCACGAGAAGTTATCATTTTCCTTATCGGGATATCGCACCACAGTTCGCACCTCAACAGGGGCAACTCCCTATATGCTAGTTTATGGTACTGAGGCTGTTATTCCTGCCGAAGTTGAGATTCCATCTCTAAGAATTATACAAGAAGCTGAGCTCAGCGACGCAGAATGGGTAAAGAGCCGTTATGAGCAACTAGCCCTCATAGACGGAAAAAGAATGAATGCATTATGTCATGGTCAACTCTATCAGAACAGAATTACCCAAGCCTTCAACAAGAGAGTCAAGCCTAGACAGTTCACACCGGGGCAATTGGTGCTGAAGAAGATCTTTCCACATCAAGACGAAGCCAAAGGGATTTTCTCTCCCAACTGACAGGGTCCATACATGGTTCACCGGGTACTGACAGAAGGAGCACTTATACACGCATAAATGGACGGAGAAGTCTGGACAAAGCCAATTAATTTAGATGCAATCAAACGCTACTATGTGTAATCTTTATGCTTTATCAATAATGTAAATTGAATTATGCCTGACCTGATTCCTGTTTAAGAGGGGATATGTAGGCATCCCTATGGGTTCGGTCACAATTCAATAAAAATTTTCATTTTTCCCCGCAATTGAAAACTGAGGCAGAATTTTGAGGAGGACCCTCAAAATCCTGATGCAAGTTCAGCCAATCGCTGCACGAGCAATAGTCAGAAGCATTCACCCATCAAGCTGCGGTAGAATTTTGAGGAGGACCCTCAAAATTCTATAGTAGGAGAGGTTGCAATGTACCGAGCCGTGTCACGGTCGTCGGTTCATCCCAAAATTATTTTTTAATTATGCTTTTACAAAATCATGCATGTTTGTTTTTGAATCAGTTTTGTTTAAAAACGCTACCCCAATAATATAGACAGTATTATCAGATCGAGCCCAAACAGTCAAGAAAAGCCAGCAGGGATACGAACTAACCCCTCCGTTTATAGAACTCACGATCTTTCTTTTGTTGCAGGCACTAAGGCTACAAAATCCCTAAATGTATTGTCCACCCAGGGGACAAGAGTTGTTCAAAATACGATTGTCAAAACTGTTGCACTTGCCGACATTTGCTATCGGCACGCACAAGTAATTCTCTATTTCACAATGCTCCCAATAATAACAATGCCGCGATCTGTTATCAGCTAAGAAACTCTACTTTCATTTGTTGCATTGCATAAGGCTACTATTCTGCCTCACATTTGCATAAGGATACTATTCTGCCTTCCGAGGTTAAGCTCTACCTCCATCTACATCATTGCATAAGGATACCGTTCTGCCTTCCGAGACTAAGCATTGTCTCCCTCTGCATTTGCATATTTGCATAAGGCTACCATTCTGCCTTCCGAGGTTAAGCTCTACCTCCATCTACATCATTGCATAAGGATACCGTTTTGCCTTCCGAGACTAAGCATTGTCTCCCTCTGCATTTGCATATTTGCATAAGGCTACCATTCTGCCTTCCGAGGTTAAGCTCTACCTCCATCTACATCATTGCATAAGGATACCGTTTTGCCTTCCGAGACTAAGCATTGTCTCCCTCTGCATTTGCATATTTGCATAAGGCTACCATTCTGCCTTCCGAGGTTAAGCTCTACCTCCATCTACATCATTGCATCAGGCTACCGTTCTGCCTTCCGAGACTAAGCAATGTCTCCATATGCATTGAATAAGGATTCCTTTCTGCCTTTCGAGGCTAAGCTCTGCCTCCAATTTACCTTTCAAGACTGACAGTTGTCTCAAGCACTATTTACTTCGCTTTCCTTTCGGGCTAAGCTCTGTCCTTTTATTCGCATGGGCTTAAATATCGCCGAATCATCCAAGGGCGTCATCGTTCGGAGGCACCATTATCATGGCCCGAGAAAACCATGCCATGGCCTGAGGATCTCTCCCAACCGCTGCATATCATTATTCAAAGGCGTCATCGTTCGGAAGCACCATTTTCATGGCCCGAGAATATCATTTTCATGGCTTGCGAATCCTGCATCAAGCAATTCATAGCTTAGGACATCATGGTCTGAGGACGTCATCCTTAACCATCCAAAGACATCATTCATGGTCCAACGGGAATTTGCATCATGCTTAAATTACGCACAATATATGCTTGTATTATTTATTTGCAGGTAATCCGGCCAGTAAAATACCATCCCGGCAGGAGTGGTCCCGCTCCAGTTCTCCCAACAACCCCGTAAGTCGTTTGTGCACCTAACCCTATACGTTGCGTCCGTTCTTGTAAAACTTCATCCGTATATGATACTCTCAAATTACATCTTAAAATAGTTTAAGCGGACGATTGTCAAATATAATAACCCAACAAGATTGGGGTCGAATCCCACAGAGAACAATATGGAGGCGATTAGGAATGTAAGAGAATTATCACTTATCACGCAATGCCAAACAAATAGATTTTGGTTTTGAAACTGTTTATAACTAAATGAGAAAATATAAACTAACCTATAAAGCGAGTAAAATTATCAATGGAAACAAGAATGAATGCATCAGGTATTACACTCAAGTAACAATCCAATGTATTTCACGATTTTACAAATATGAGTGAGTTTATGTTAATTAACCACGGATAATAATTCTAAATTAGCTTTTTTCCAAAGACTAATAAGACTTCCTAATTGAATTATTCCTAACCCAATCAAGAGATTAAGCACACCCGAATATGGCTATAAGTAGTTCAATCCTATCCCTAGGTAGAATCTGTAAAATGAGGGTTAAAGCCCCAAGTTCTTGTTAATTAATCTTTGCCAAACCCAAATTATATTTTCCAAAATTAATTAGGAGTTAATGGATGAGTCCTATTAGCTAATCCCTTTGGAAACATTAAAGAACAAGAATAATAAAAGTAACAATAAATCACTTCATAAATATATAAAAATCATTCAATACATAAGCACAACAAGGTATTTAATCCACTCTTTAAATATGAATATTTCCATAAACAAGATTCAAGTGTTGGAAACAAATACTACACACTTAAATATTCAATACAAATCAAGGAAATGAAGAAACAAACATAAAGGGGTAAGAAATCCTTAACCACAAGATTGAAATGTTCAAATCCCAAGTGTGTGTGCAAACCCTAGCTTCCACAAATGTTTTCTCTCTTCTTCTCTACTCAAAAATATATTTTACAATGCCAAAGATATGCCAAAAGATATGCTAGGTTGAGTATATGTGAGTGGGGAAGGAAAAAATGTGATTTTACATTTCTATCCAGTGTTGATGCCCGTTGGCCGCACCTGCAGAAAAATCTTCGCAGGTGCAGTTCCGCAGAAGCGGCCTACACATCGCATGTGCGGTTCTCGATAACTTAAGCACATTCCGCAGAACCACTTCGCATCTGTGCTTTTCTACTGTTGAGCTTCATCCGTAGGTGTGTTCAATTCTCCGCAGGTGCGAGGTCACACCAGCAGCCTAAAGTCCGCAGGTGCGGAATCACTGGAGGTTTTTGTGCATTTTTTACCACTTTGTACTCAACTCCACTCCAATTCAACACCAACCACTTCATGGCATCATTTCCCTGAAATTCGAGAAATACACACTATAAAGGACCTCATATTATCATTGAGAGACGCAAAATCTAACGAAAAGAGGATAAAACGAGTGGTAAAATCACCACTCATCAACATCCCCAACTTAAAGCTTTTGCTTGTCCTCAAGCAAATCAAAACTAACAACTAAATGAGGTACTACCATTTAAAGAACAAGTTGTGTTGCTATGATTTACAAATCACATTCTCCACTAAGCATTATGCTTATGGATTTGGTTGGTACTAATAATTAGGCTCAAGTATGCATCTTACCCGAATAACTCCCTCATAAAAAAAACTTCAAGAAGTGCAAAGGAGGTTTCAAAATAATCAAGTTACAAGAATAAGCCTCAAGGAGTGACTCAAAAGCAATATTCTACTACATATGCTCAACTCATTCATTTCCGGATATATCAATTTCATCAATCCATCCTAATTCACGTGTCCTCACAAGAAAGGAAGTCCCAAAATCACCATATTTACAAGAACAACACAAGGGACAAATGCACAAAGATACTCACTCTCACAAAGAATTTCAAGTGTTACAACATATCATGCCATAGGCCTGCCCTTATTTTAATGCATCGCTTATTCAAGAATATTCGGTTGGAGATCCCATAAGGACTTTTTAAGCTTGTAATGTAGTCTTAGGGAAGGGTTGGATAAACATTTGGGTACAAGTGACTACACCCTCCTTGAACACTACTCACATTTTTCTTTCTTGATGCACTTTGTTTCTTTTCAAACCACATAGTCTCATTTTCATCTAGTTACCAACCTAGAACCACTTTAAATACCTCACAAAATCTCTTTAAAGCTCCCATATATATATATATATATATTTTTCTTTTCTTTTTCTCTTTTTTTTTTTTTTGTGTATTTCGTTTGGAGCTTGAATAATTTTTTAAAAGAATATTTCGAGGTATATATTCTATACTCAATGTACAACCTTACCAATTTCCACTTTGACACCACACCCCCAACTTAGGCTTTTTGCCTCATTCTCAATATTCAAGGAGGGACGGGTTCAAAAGAGGGAATTATATTGCAAAAGGGGAAGGTTTGTAATGAGGTAGCCAAGGAAAAAGTTAAAGGCTCAAATGGGGTAACTAGTGATAATATCTATACAATGGTGGCTCGAAAGGCCAAAGGGGTTTTCAAATAATACAAAGAATGCCTAAGGTCATTTCTCCAACCAAACATAATTATCATTAGCATTGAAAAACCAACCGGGCAAGTTCTAGATGATAGAGGTGAACACAAGATTTATTTATACAAACACTAACATACATGGCGCATGAATTAATCAAGACGGATCAATTTCACTTTCCAACAGGAGTCTAGAGCAATACTTTTGAAACTAGTGAGCCGCGAGTCACTAAAAGAGCCATAATCTTATCACAAAGATTATTCTTCACCATGCAACTTACTTGTTTTACTTCAAAACCAAAATTTTGAGAGGTATTCTTAATTTACATTTACATACTGATGTGTCGGAGAATTTAGGCACATTTATTACCAAATTGTTTAGATTATAGTTTTTTTTTAAGTGCATTTATCTTTTATACTTATGTAATTTTGATGTTTTGCAGTGCATGAGGGTTGAAACTCAAGAACAGTAAAAGAGATAAAAAAAAAAGCTGAAAAGGATAAGAAAAAGACAAGATGCGATCGCATAATCAACAAGGGGGGACTGCATATCTTCTATGCGGACCACATAATGCACAGGTGGACCGCGTAGTTCAACATATTGTTTAGAAAAAATTCATGTGCAAAAATGCGGCCCATTATGCAATCACATAACTGGTTTGCGAGCCGCATAATGGACCACAAACCTCCAATGCCAAAAGCTGAGCTTAGAAATGTGATGCAATTGTGCGCTCGCATATCAACAATTCGGACCGCACATCATGAATGCGGCAACGCACCTGGAAACTAGGGTTTGTATCTACGACGACACCGTGAAGAATGCGAACCGCATTCCTGTTATGCGACAGGAATGCGGTCGCATAGTTGACCTGGAAGGGCAATTTTGTCCGTTTCTCACCCCGAGTTTTAGCCCACTATAAATAGATTTATTGGGGTTTTGTGGGTCATTCTTGTCTGGTTTTTGGGCTACAATACACTCATTGAATATTCTTCTCTTTTGGAAGCTTTAGAAGTGAGGATTCTTCTATTTTGTAAGCTTTATGACATTTATTACTCTCATCTTTTTGTCTTTAAGCATGAGTAGCTAGTTTTAAATACTAAGGTTGTGGAACCTAAATGGGTGTTATGTTATTTGGTATTTAACATTGACTATATATATAATGGTTGGTTGATATTTATTTACTTCTCATTCTTCATTGATTGTTGGTCGTTGCAAACATTAACAAGTGCCATTAAATCCTTTCTTTACTTGGAAAAGTGAGTTGGGATTGGTAGGAGTAAATATCAAAGACTCAAGGCTTTAAACCTTGTTTAATAGAATCGCTTAGAAATAAGTGGGTTTTATTTGGCATAAAGTGATTTCTCTTCATTATAACTCTTTTATATTTGGAAAAATCATAAAGAAGAAATAATACCCAACTATTGGAAAATATTGGTTAGTCATTTAGAAATCATGTGCATATCTAAAGGGCCTTCCATTAGAAATATATCATATTAATACCTATTAGCATTACATTTCATTGATGGGGACACAACCTTGGTTTAGTTAATCACATTAATTACAACGTTAATTAATCATACTTGTCAATATTTGGATCAAATTATCGCACAATCTATTCCCAGATTCTTGTTACAATTAACGGAATAGAGATACGATTTGAGTTAAGATTCATACTACCAAAGTAAACATTTCACGCCTATTCCCTGTGGGATTCGACCCCAACCTTGTTGGGTTACTATATTTGGCATCGATCGCATTACACTATTTTAAGGTGTAATTTGAGCATATCAAATTTTGGCGATGTTGCCAGTGAATACAGTTTTGAAATTACTAGATAGTGTGTACTTTAATTTATATTTTTTTCTATTCCATCACACGTTGCTCATTTTTTTTGGTGTACTAGGTGACAATGGCCAACGTTGATTACGATGAAGAGGAGAACCCTTTTGTCGACATCGAAGAATACCTTGATGACACCAATGTTATCCTCCCTCCGGTGGTTGGTGCCTCTACATTCAATGTGGATCATGGGATGATTCTAATGATAAAAGCGGAAGGATGATTTCATATATCAACGGATGATGATCCAATGCAACACCTAAGGAACTTCTTAGGTGTATGCGCCATGCACAAACAAACTAATGTGACGGATGATGCTATGAGGTTGCGGGTGTTCAAGTACTCGTTGGCGGGAGAAGAAAAAAAATGGCTTCAAAACTTACATCCTCAATCAAATTAAAACCAACAACTGGGTCATTAGCAAAAAGTCATAGCTCAGAGATAAAATATTTTTCTTCAAGAAATTGCCAGGGAAGCACTTACACGAGGTATGGGACCGGTTCAAGCTATACCTAGTGAGATCACCAAATAATGGTTTCACAGACCATATTTTGATGGAGAAATTCTATATGGGTTTTGACCTACTATCCCAGTCCAATGCTAAAAATGCCGCAGATGGGTCATTCATGGACAAGTCATTTGCAAGGATTACTCAAATTCTAGACAAAATGGCAAAGCATAATCAAGCATGGCACTCGGAGGATGCCAGCGTTGGAATTTCCTATGGTACTCCCTCTCTTACCAACATGATTAAAGACAATCAAGAGAGAGACCAATTGATTGTAGGTATTGCTACCAACATTGAATGTGTTGACAAAGATGTTCACTGAGAGTCAAACACAAAAGGTAAATATTGTGGAAGACATGCAATCGATGGGAAGTCAAGACTTTGAAGAATCCAATTATGTTCAAAATTCTCAAGGTGGTTTACGCCAACAAAATTAGCGAAATGATCAAGGTGGTCAAGGATCTTGGAACAACAACAACAATTATGCCAATAGAAGTTCCAACCCTTATGTTCCACCAAGAGGGAAATATTCCAACTCCTCACAATACAAGGAGGGGTCGTCGAATGAGTCCAAAATGGAAGGGACGCTAGAGATAATCTTGAAAAATCAAGAGCGAAGTGATGCAACAATGAAGAACATGTCCAAGGTAGTGGGATCACACACCGCCTCCATTCAAAAGCTCGAGATGAAAATGAGAGATGTGTCACGAGAACAAACTCCCAAGCTAAAGGGTATTCTTCCGAGTGACACTATTGTCAACCCAAAAGGTGGTGTAAGCGGTCCATCTTCTCATTGCATGGCCATCACCACTAGAAGCGGTAAGGTGCTTCAAGATGAAATAGAACAAGTGGTTGATGTAGAAAATCTTGATCAAGAAGTGGAAGCACAAGTTGAATTGCCGGTTGTTATTGAAATTGAGAAGGCCTCCCAAGAGGTAAATATCCAAGAAGCAAAGCATGGAGAGGTTAAGGAAAAAGTGAAGGACACTCCAAAAGATCCTCCACCAATTCCTCGACCTACCCCTCCATTCCCTCAAAGGCTTGCATGAAGGGTGGACGATGGAAAGTTTGAAAAGTTCTATGACATCTTGAAACAATTGTCGGTAAAAATCTCATTCTTGGAGGCTTTCCAAGAAATGTCGGGGTTTGCCAAATACTTGAAGATTTGATGACCCAGAAGAGAACTACAAAGAATGAAGTGGTGAACTTGACTCATCGGGTAAGTTCGCTAATTTCTACAACCACCGTAGAGAAAAAAAGAGACCCGGGAGCATTAACTATCCCATATACCATCGGGTTGAGAGACTTTTCTAGAGCACTTTGTGATAACAGGGCTAGCATAAATTTGATGACTCTTTCCATCTACAAGAAAGAGGGATTGGGGTTGCCATGACCCACTAGCATGCGATTGCAAATGGCCGACCGATAAATTAAGAAACCCGTGGGCATTGTTGATGATGTCTTGGTAAAGGTGGGGAAGTTCCTTCTCCCGGCCGATTTTGTCATTTTGGATTGTGCAGTAGACTAGGAGATTCCTATCATCCTAGGAAGACCATTCCTTGCGACGGGAAGAGCTTTAATGGACTCGAAACGACATGAAATCAAGTTCCGAGTGAATGATGAGGAAGTCAGCTTCCAAGCTAGCAAGGGTTTGAAATTTCCAAGTGCATACGAAGGAATCTCGGTCATTGATGTAGTTGATGAGGTTGAAGATGCTATTGAGATAAAGATGGAAGAAGAATGCCTCGGCGAGGCTTTGGCGGATATCTTGGTAAACTTTGATGGTGAAGACATCGAGGGGTATGTTGAAATAGTGAACGCATTGGAAGGACGTGGGTCCTATACATATGCACCAAAGAAGCTCTCTCTTGACTTAGGGAATCGAGCTACTCCTCCCGCAAAACCTTCAATCATTGAGCCACCAAAACTTGAGATCAAACTACTTCCATCACACTTGAGGTACAAATTTCTCGGTTCTAATAACACTTTACCGGTAATCGTTTCGTCTTTGTTGAATGATGTGCAGGTTGATGAATTGTTGAATGTCTTGTGGGAGCACTGACAAGCACTTGGATGGATAATTGCTGACATCCGATGAATCCCCGCCGGGATATGTGAGCAGTAAATTCAATTAGAAGAAGGGAGCAAGCCAAGTGTGGAACATCAAAGAAGGTTAAATCCTTCAATGCAAGAAGTGGTCAAGAAGGAAATTATCAAATGGTTGGATGTCGGGGTTGTCTACCCCATTGCGGATATTCCATGGGTGAGTCCGATACAATGTGTACCAAAGAAGGGGGCATGACGATGATTCACAAAGAAAAGAATGAGCTTATACCTACACGAACAGTCACCAGATGGAGAGTATGCATGGACTATCGGAAGCTCAACAATGCCACCTGCAAGGCTCATTTCCCTATGTCTTTTATTGATCAAATGCTTGATCGGCTAGCGGGAAGATCTTTCTATTGCTTTGAAGTCAAGGACCGAAATGGCACCGAAAACCAAGTGGCCGATCATCTCTCTTAAACTTGAAGAAGACGGACGACCAAATGATGATCTTGATATCAATGATGCCTTCCCTGATGAGCACATCTTGGCATTATCTTCTTCATCCACTATTTGGTACGCCGACATTGCCAACTATTTGGTTAGTGACCTAATCCCGGATGATTTGGAAGCATACCAAAAGAAGAAGTTCTTAAGAGAGTGTCGGCAATATTATTGGGAGGAGCCATTCTTGTTCCGTATCTGTACGGACAACATTATTAGAAGGTGTGTTCCAGAGGAAGAAATGATGAAATACTAAAGGCATGCCATGACTCACCGGTTGGTGGTCATCACAGAGGCAATTGGACGGCGACAAAAGTGCTTGAATGTGGTTATTATTTGCCGTCCATCTATCATGATGCCAACTGAATGGTCAAATCTTGTGACCAATGTCAGGGGAAAGGATCAATCTCCAAGAGGCACGAAATGCCTATGCACTTTGTTTTTGAGGTGGAAATATTTGATGTGTGGGGCATTCACTTTATGGGCCCCTTTGGAGCTCCTGTGGTATGAAGTATATTCTGGTGACTATGGACTACGTGTCGAAATGGGTTGAAGCCATTGCCTTGCCAAACAATGAGGCAAGGAGTGTGACTGCTTTCTTAAAGAAAACATCTTCACGCGGTTTGGCACTCCTAGAGCCATTCTTAGTGATGGTGGGTCTCATTTCTGCAACAAGGTTTTCACTGGCCTGTTAGAGAAATACGGTGTCAAGCATAAGGTGTCCAAACCTTATCATCCCCAATCAAGCGGCCAGGTAGAAGTTTCCAACCGGGAGATCAAGAACATTCTAGCAAAGACAGTCAATGCAAACAGGACCGACTGGTCAAGGAAGCTGGATGATGCATTG
The DNA here is from genome assembly GCA_005239525.1 of Nicotiana knightiana. NCBI lineage: Eukaryota > Viridiplantae > Streptophyta > Magnoliopsida > Solanales > Solanaceae > Nicotiana > Nicotiana knightiana. Next base: position 12,545 of record ML388935.1, read on the forward strand.
TGGGCATACCGCACTGCATACAAAACTCCCATTGGTACTTCTCCCTACCGGTTAGTCTTTGGTAAATCTTGTCATCTACCTGTGGAACTAGAGCATAAAGCCATGTGGGCTTTGAAGAAGTTGAATTTGGACTGGACTGAAGCTGCAAACCTGAGGCTTACCCAACTCAACGAAATGGAGGAATTCCGTTTCCACGCTTATGAAAGTGCACCTATGTATAAGGAAAGAATGAAATTTTTCCACGACATGAAGATTTTGAAAAAGGAGTTCCACTCCGGTGACTTGGTGTTGCTCTTTAACTCAAGACTCAAATTGTTTCCGGGCAAGCTCAAATCAAAATGGTCCGGTCCATTCAAAGTGGTAGATGTGTCCCCATTTGGTGCCATGGAATTAGCATCTGAGGATGGGCTCCGCACTTTCAAAGTAAATGGCCAGCGCATCAAGCATTATTTGGGCACTGTTGGAGAAAGACATGTGGTGGAGCAATTGGCTTTTAAAGACGGTCCATGCCCGACTGATGAATGAATCCAAAAGAATGCCAACTTCTTCGTGCCGCGACGTGAAATCAAGCGCTTTATTGGAGGCAACCCATGTGTGGTAACACCCTTTTTGTCTTGTAAATTTCAACGTTTGTTAATTTTATTTAATTGAGCAATTTAAAGTGTGTGTTAGAGTGCAGGTGGTTCAAAAGTGCACAAAACAGGGTAAAATTGCAAGTGAACGAGAAGCTAAGAAAGAGTGTCCAGTTCGCGACACAAATGCGATCGCATTTTCACTTTGCGGATCGCATTGTCATCGCAAACCTGGATAGTTAGTTTGGCACTTTTGGATGGCTGGAATGTGGTGCCAAGGTGAACTATGCGAACTGCATTTCACTTATGCGATCGCATAGTGCATCGCATTGTGAACCTTGGGTAATCTTAGCAATACCCCACCGCATAACTAGTATGCGGTCGCATACCAGGTTATGCGGCCACTTTCCCATCGCAATACGCCCAGGTAAGTCCTACTCTCTTCGCATATCTCACCATAAACGGCCACACTCACAGCACTCTGCACTTAAAAAAAGAAAAAAAGAAAAAAAAAAAAGAAAAAAGAAGAGAGAAAGACGAACAACGAGGATACGGCTTCGTGACTTCAACGAGCCTAGCAAAGATCTGGGGGATTCACCTGTCAAAATTTTTGTTCGTCTTCTTCATCCTCTGGTACGTCAACCTCTTCTAATCTCGATTTCTCATAACTTCTTTTAGTTTAGGCTAAATTTCAGTGTGATTTCTTTTTTTTTCCTTCCTTTTGATTATTGTTAGTGTACCCCCGTTCATCCCAGTGGGTATTTGCTTGCAATGGGGGGAAACATCCTAAGAATCATGTTAAAATGTTGCTTGTGGGTCATGAAATTAGGGTAAGCATTGTTAGGGTGAGCGAAGCTCTGAGAACGACGAGTTTTGCGGTCCGCATACTCGTTGTGCGGTCCGCATTTGTGTCATATTCCAAACCCCAGGCACCCTGAGGAAAGATGGTACAATACGACAACTCTGCGATCACGTAGTTGATATGCGGACCGCAGAGTCGTCGCAGACCTCAACAGTTGGATGCCTGATGTAGCTTAGTGTTTACGGTAGTTCTGCGATCGCAAATCCACCTTTGCGGTAGACTATGCGATCGCATAATGTGGTGAAACTTTCTTGCATTTTATTCTGTGATGACTATACGAATCGCATAATGGATATGCGATCGCATAAGTTATCGCATAATGGATATGCGACCCATAAGTTATCGCATAATCAACCATTCTCAGCACATTGTTACTTTGCGACAGGTTTGCGGTCCGCATAGTGGTTATACGATCGCATAACCTGTCGCATAGTAGATTTTCTCAGTTAAATATTTCCTTATGTCTGCTACATCACTCACACGTCGTTCTTTGCAGATATGCCTCGCCAAAAACATTCAGCTTCAGCCAATAAAAGGGCTTCCTCCAACCGTCAAGCACCACCGGCAAAACGTCCACGACAAGCACCACCCCAATCTATTGATGAAAGTCACTCCCAGTCTGATGAAGCAGAGACTTTGCCAACTGTTAATCTACAGGCTGAGGCAAGGCGGAAAAAGGCGATGATTTCCAGCTTAGGTTCCCGCTCCCTGATTCTAGGACTCTGTATAGAGAGGGGCTCTTAAACAGAAAATCCTGACTGAGAAACAATTAAGTCTGAACGGCCTTCAGGAACAATACCCTCACATTTTAGCGAACATCAAAGCTAGAAAGTGGGAGTGTTTCACTTTGCTGCCTGACAAATTTAATGAAATAGTGGTTCGCGAGTTCTATGCATCCTATGGCGCTTCCAGAACATCTCACCACAAGCGCAACAAAATATTCTACGACATTGTTCTAGTTCGGGGGAAGGAGGTATACTGTGATGGGGCGACAATTCATAATCATTATTTCTCAACCCAGTGCCCTAGTACAGCGGAGTATGAGGCCAAATTAGCCAATAGAGATGGTGAGCGAGCTTTGCATCAGTGATTGCCAAGGTTACACCAACCTGGACTGACCCTCCACACAAAATATACAAGGAGGATCTTACACAAGAGGGCCGATTCTGGCTCAGTTTTGTCACTTCCCGCTTGATCCCAACCCGGAATGAAACAGACATAAGCATTGAGAAAGTTATTCTCATTGCTTGCATTATGACCGGGATCACGATCGATGTGGGTGACATCATTTCGAAAGAGATAGGGGTTCGGGCATGGAAGAAAGCCACATCATTTTCTTTCCCTGCTTGATCACAGCCCGCTGTAAAGCTGCGGATGTTCCTACAATGCCACATTCTGACAAGATGGCGGAGAAGGATATCAACATCACACGCATTAGTGATGAGGTGCCAAAGGTAGCTGATGTTCCTCCGAAGATTCAGATTCAGATTCCCATCGAGACATACATCTCTAACTCCCAGACTCCTATTGCATCTTTGACCGCAGAGGCATCCAATACTGCCCCACAACCTACCCCTCAGGTCATTGCCCAGCCACCTGCTTCATTGCCAGTCCTTTCGAGGCTTGGTCTCCTAGCTCAGCACACCAATGCTAAGGTAGACAAGCTTCTGAATGACCTCCCTACACTTATTAGGCAGGCTCTGACCCCCATTCAGTCATCAGTGACGGCCCTACAGCAGCAACACATATCTTATGCGGGTCGCCTGTAGGGGCTTAAGGCCAGGATTGAGAAGATAGAGCATGGTGAGGTTGGAGACCTGCCAATGCTCCACGCTGATGTGACTACACTTAAAATTGAGCTCCATAAGCTGCAGCATCTGGAGTTTGATTTCTCTTCCTTCCTTCCCAAAGAAGGAGAGCTGGGAGCGGGCGCATCAGACACTAGGCTAGGTCTTGATTTCTCCACACTAATGATAGCCCAGGCAGCCCAGACTGTTGGCCCTTCCTAGTCCCCACTTTCCTCTGAGCCAGTTGACATACCTTCCGGGGAGGAGTCCGTACATTCAATAGAGTCCGAGGGTGAGGAATCTATCTGAGGAGGAAACTGATGAGGAGGACCTTTCTGCTGATAATGAAGGCCCTCAGGAGAAGGGCAAGCAGGTTACCGTCACCACGGCTACGGAGGAAGAAGAGGAATCTCAGGTACAGTTGGCTATACAACGGTCACTAGTTGACACTGCTACTCGGGCCACAACATCAGACATTCCGCCGTCAGCAGGCGAGGCCAGCAGCTCTCGGACTCCATCTTCAGTTGCAGGACATGAGGATAGTCCACCTATAGCAGCCGTCACCTCTCCAGCTGAGTCTTCAGCAGCTCTTCAACCACCATTGGCCGTCTTACCCTCAGATGAGACTTCAGCAGCCCCAGTTCCACTAGAGGTCATTGACCCCTCTGGCACCCAGTAGGCTACTGACTCCCATAGAGTTTAGTGCGCCTCAGGGAGCCCCTAACTCTATTTTACATTTCTTATGCATTAAGGACAATGCATGATCTTTGGTTGGGGGTGTAAGGGTAGCCTTGTATGAGTATCTTTTGTGGCAACTTGTGTGATACTCAAACTATTGTACTTATTTTCTTTTTGTACGTTGTCGGTAAACTTTTTGTATATACTTGTGTTGTTTATTTTTAACTTGTGTTGTCCTCGTACATATGTTAAAAAAAACTAAAAAAAAAACAAAAACAAAAATAAGTAGTTAGTTGTACGTATGTTTATCAGTAGTAGTTAACAATGAATTCCCCTTGGTTTTTCTTCGCCGGGTTCTTTTCCAAGGGTGTAATAGTAGAACCATGGTAGTAGGATGAAACGTATTGACCAGTTTAGTGTAGGTTTCTAGTCTCAAGCATGTGTGTCTGTAAATAACCTATACCATTCGGTGATATATATATATATATATAAAAAAAGGTATCTTGTGTTGTAAAGACAATCAACTTTGTGAACTTGAGGCTCGCTTTTTGACTCTATGCTTACTTAGAATTATACATGTAAATATGATGAAATCTTCGAGTTGCCAAGTGTTGACTCGAGAGCTAAAACTATGTTGAGCCAAACAGTCGTGTGCCGTGTGTGTTAGCTTTTGTATAAATAATTCTTGTGTTGTTTATGTCGTCTAGAACTTACCTGGTTGGTTTTTCGATGCTCATGATAAGTACATTTAGTTGGAGAAATGACCTTAGGTAGTCTTTATGATATGGAAAACCCAGTGAGCCTTTCAAGCTACCCAATATATTCATGTTATCACTAGTTACCCCATTTGAGCCTTTAACCTTTTTTTTGGACACCTCATTACAAACCTTTCCTTTTTTTTATAAAATAACTCCATATTTTTAACCCGTCCCTCCTTGAACATTGAGAATGAAGCTAAAATCTAAGTTGGGGGTGGGGTGTCAAAGTGGAAGTTGATAAGGTTGTACATTGAGTGTAGGAACCTGCACCTCAAAATATTCGCATGAGATTATTCAAGCTCNAGTGTAGTCACTTGTACTCAAATAATCATCCAACCCTTCCCTAAACCTACATTACAAGCTTAAAAAGTCCTTATGGGATCTCCAACCGAATGTTCTTAAATAGGCAACGAATCAAAATAAGGGCAAGCCTATGGTATGAGTGTTGTAACACTTGAAACTCTTTGTGAGAGTGAGTGTCTTTGTGAATATGTCCCTTTTTACTGTCATTGTAAATATTGAGAGTTGGGACCTTCTTTCAGGTGGCACAAGAATTGTGAAGTCTGACAGAAGTTGAGTTCTTGAAGTCGGATGCTAGTGCACTCAGCCGAGAGTAGCATTTTGTAAAATTGGTCGAGGCTCAAAGTTCACAAGTTGATTAGTTTCCTTGTATATAACAATGATTGTTCATAAAGGGTAAATAAACGAAAATGCATGCTTGTGGTACTAGAAATTAACACCACCCTTGGCCATTATTGTTTCCGGTCTTGTAGTTGGAGTCTAGGGTAGGATAGAGTCGTTTTAGTTGCTTGAGGACAAGCAAGAGTTTAAGTTGGGGGTTTTGATGTGTCGGAGAATTTCGGCACATTTAATACCAAAATTGCTTAGATTTTAGTTTGTTTTTAAGTGCATTTATCTTTTATAGTTATGGAATTTTGATGTTTTGCAGTGCATGAGGATTGAAACTCCAGAACAGTAAAAGAGATCAAAAAAGCTGAAAAGGATAAGAAAAAAACAAGATGCGATCGCATAATCAACAAGGGGGGACCGCATATCTTCTATGTGGACCGCATAATGCACAGGTGGACCGCATAGTTCAACAGATTGTTTAGCAAAAATTTCAAGTGCAAAAATGCGGCCCATTATGCGATCGCATAACTGGTTTGCGAGCCGCATAATGGACCGCAAACCTCCAGTGCCAAAAGCTGAGCTCAGAAATGCGATGCAATTGTGCGGTCGCATATCAACAATGTGCACCGCAAATCATGAATGCGGCGATGCACCTGGAAACTAGGGTTTGTATCTACGACGGCTCCGTGAAGAATGTGAACCGCAATCCTGTTATGCGACAGGAATGCGGTCGCAAAGTTGACCTGGAAGGGCAATTTTGTCTGTTTCTCACCCCGAGTTTTAGCCCACTATAAATAGATTTATTAAGGTTTCGTGGGTCATTCTTGTCTGTTTTTTGGGCTATAATACACTCATTGAATATTCTTCTCTTTTGGAAGCTTTAGAAGTGAAGATTCTTGTATTTTGTAAGCTTTATGACATTTATTACTCCAATATTTTTGTCTTTAAGCATGAGTAGCTAGCTTTAAATACTAAGGTTGTGGACCCTAAATGGGTGTTATGTTATTGGATATTTAACATTGAATATATATATAATGGTTGGTTGATATTTATTTACTTCTCATTCTTCATTGATTGTCGGTGGTTGCAAACATTAACAACTGCCATTAAATCCTTTCTTTACTTGGAAAAGTGAGTTAGGATTGGTAGGAGTAAATATCAAAGACTCAAAGCTTTAAACCTTGTTTAATAGAATCGCTTAGGAATAAGTGGGTTTTATTTGGAATAAAGTGATTGCTCTTCATTATAACTCTTTTATATTTGGAAAAATCATAAAGAAGAAATACTACCCAACTATTGGAAAATATTGGGTAGTCATTTAGAAATCATGTGCATATCTAAAGGGCCTTCCATTAGAAATATATTATATTAATACCTATTTGCATTACATTTAATTGATGAGGACACAACCTTGGTTTAGTTAATCACATTAATTACAACATTAATTAATCATACTTGTCACTATTTCGATAAAATTACCACACAATCTATTCCCAGATTCTTGTTACAATTAACGGAATAAGATACGATTTGAGTTAAGATTCACACTACCAAAGTAAATCTTTCATGCCTATTCCCTTTGGGATTCGACCCCAACCTTGTTGAGTTACTATATTTCACATCGATCGCTTTCCACTATTTTAAGGTGTAATTTGAACGTATCAAATTTTGGCGTCGTTGTCGGGGAATACGGTTTGAAATTACTAGATAGTGTGTACTTTACTTTATATCTTTTTCTATTCCATCACACGTTGCTCGTTTTTTTTTGGTGTACTAGGTGACAATGGCCAAGTCGATTACGATGAAGAGGAGAACCCTTTTGCCGACATCGAAGAATACCTTGATGACACCAATGCTATCCTCCCTCCGGTGGTTGGTGCCTCTACATTCAAAGTGGATCATGGGACAATTCTAATGCTAAAAGCGGAAGGATTATTCCATAACTCAACAGATGATGATCCAACGCAACACCTAAGGAACTTCTTGGGTGTATGCGCCATGCACAAATAAACTAATGTGATGGATGATGCTTTGAGGTTGCGGGTGTTCAAGTACTCGTTGGCGGGAGAAGCAAAAAATGGCTTCAAAACTTACATCCTCAATCTATCACATCATGGCCTGAGCTTTTTCGAGCCTTCTTAGCAAAGTGGTTCCCAGATAGCAAAAAGTCAGAGCTCAGAGATAAAATATTTTTCTTCAAGAAATTGCCAGGGGAGCACTTACATGAGACATGGGACCGGTTCAAGCTATACCTAGTGAGAATACCAAATCATGGGTTCCCAGACCATATTTTGATGGAGAAATTCTATAAAGATTTGGACCCACTATCCCAGTCCATTGCTAAAAATGCCGCAGATGGGTCATTCATGGACAAGTCATTCGCAAGGATTACTCAAATTCTAGAAAAAATGGCAAAGTATAATCAAGCATGGCACTCGGAGGATGCCAACGATGGAAAGGTAAATATGGTACTCCCTCTCTTACCAACATGATTAAATACAATCAAGAGAGACCAATTGATTGCTGGTCTTGCTACCAACATTGATGTGTTGACAAAGATGTTCACTGAGAGTCAAATAAAAAAGGTAAATACGGTGGAAGACATGCAATCGATGGGAAGCCAAGACTTTGAAGAAGCCAATTATGACCAAAATTCTCAAGGTGGTTTCCGCCAACAAAATAATTGGAGGCCAAACCCGCAAGGGCAAGGCCAACAAAATTAGCGAAATGATCAAGGTGGTCAAGGATCTTGGAACAACAACAACAATTATGCCAATAGAAGTTCCAACCCTTATGTTCCACCAAGAGGGCAATATTCCAACTCCTCACAATACAAGGAGGGGTCGTCGAATGAGTCCAAAATGGAAGGGATGTTAAAGAGAATCTTGTAAAATCAAGAGCGAAGTGATGCAACAATGAAGAACATGTCTGAGGTAGTGGGATCACACACCGCCTCCATTCAAAAGTTCGAGATGGAAATGAGAGATTTTTCACGAGAACAAACTCCCAAGCTAAAGGGCATTCTTCCAAATGACACTATTGTCAACCCAAAAGGTGGTGCAAGCGGACCATCTTCTCATTGCATGGACATCACCACTAGCGGTAAGGTGCTTCAAGATGAAAAGGAACAAGTGGTTGATGTAGAAAATATTGATCAAGAAGTGGAAGCACAAGTTGAGTTGCCGGTTGTTATTTAAATTGAGAAGGCCTCCCAAGAGGTAAAAATCCAAGAAGCAAAGCATGGAGAGGTTAAGGAAAAAGTGAAGAAGACTCCAAAAGCTCCTCCACCAATTCCTCGACCTACCCATCCATTCCCTCAAAGGCTTGCACGAAGGGTGGACGATGGCAAGTTTGAAAAGTACTATGACATCTTGAAACAATTATCGGTAAACATCCCATTCTTGGAGGCTTTCCAAGAAATGCCGGGGTTTGCCAAATACTTGAAAGATTTGATGACCAAGAAGAGAACTACAAAGAATGAAGTGGTGAACTTGACTCATCGGGTAAGTTCGATAATTTCTACAACCACCGTTGAGAAAAAAGGACACCCGGGAGCATTCACTATCCCATGTACCATTGGTTTGAGAGACTTTGCTAGAGCACTTTATGATATCGGGGCTAGCATAAATTTGATGCCTCTTGCTATCTACAAGCAAGCGGGATTGGGGTTTCCACCACCCACTAGCATGAGATTTCAAATGTCCGACCGATCAATTAAGAAACCCGTGGGCATTGTTGATGATGTCTTGGTAAAGGTGGGGAAGTTCCTTCTCCCGGCCGATTTTGTCATTTTGGATTGTGCGGTAGACAAGGAGATTCCTATCATCCTAGAAATACCATTCCTTGCGACGGGAAGAGCTTTAATGGACTCGGAACGACATGAAATCAAGTTCCGAGTGAATGATGAGGAAGTCAGATTCCAAGCTAGCAAGGGTTTGAAATTGCCAAGTGCATACGAAGGAATCTTGTTCATTTATGTAGTTGATGAGGTTGATGATGCTATTGAGATGAAGATGGAAGAAGAATGCCTCAGCGAGGCTTTGGCGGCAATCTTGGTGAACTTTGATGGTGAAGTCATCGAGGGGTATGTTGAAATCGTGAACGCATTGGAAGGATGTGGGTCCTATACATATGCACCAAAGAAGCTCTCTCTTGACTTAGGGAATCGAGCTACTCCTCCCGTAAAACCTTCAATCATTGAGCCACCACAACTTGAGCTCAAACCACTTCCATCACACGTGAGGTACAAATTTCTTGATTCTAATAACACTTTACCGGTAATCGTTTTGTCTTTGTTGAATGATGTGCAAGTTGATGAATTGTTGAATGTCTTGCGGGAGCACCGAAAAGCACTTGGATGGACAATTGCCGACATCCGAGGAATCTCGGCCAGGATATGTGAGAAAAAAATTCAATTAGAAGAAGGGAGCAAGCCAAGTGTGGAACATCAAAGAAGGTTAAATCCTTCAATGCAAATAGTGGTCAAGAAAGAAATTATCAAATGGTTGGATGTCGGGGTTGTCTACCCCATTGCGGATAGTCCATGGGTGAGTCCGGTACAATGTGTACCAAAGAAGGGTGGCATGATGGTGATTCACAATGAAAAGAATGAGCTTATCCCTACACGGACGGTCACCGGATGGAGAGTATGCATGGACTATCGGAAGCTCATCAATGCCACGTGCAAGGATCATTTCCCTATGCCTTTTATTGATCAAATGCTTGATCAACTAGCGGGAAGATCTTCCTATTGCTTCCTCGATGGTTATTCCGGTTACAATCAAATCAATATACCCTTGGAGGACCAAGAGAAGAGCACATTCACTTGCCCGTATGGGACTTTTTCCTTTATCCGGATGTCGTTTTGTTTGTGAAACGCTCTGGCTACCTTTCAACGACACATGATGTCCATCTTCTCTGACATGGTGGAAGATTTCCTAGAGGTCTTCATGGATGATTTTTCGGTGGTCGGTGACTCTTTTGAGCATTGTCTTGATAACCTTAGACAAGTGCTCAAGAGATGTGAGGAGTCCAACCTCATGCTTAATTGGGAAAAATGCCACTTCATGGTGGACGAAGGCGTTGTCTTGGGGCACAAGATATCAAAATATGGCATTGAAGTTGACCGGGCAAATATTGAAATCATCTCAAAACTTCCTCCACCAACATCGGTAAAGGGTATTCGAAGGTTTCTAGGACACGGCGGATTCTATCGACGTTTTATCAAGGACTTCTCTAAAATTGAAAATCCTATGTGCAAGATCCTTGAGAAAGACGCCAAGTTTGTGTTTGATGACAAGTGACTCTAAAGGCATTTGAGGAGCTCAAAGTGAAGCTCACCACGGCACCCATTATTGTCACACCGGATTGGTCTCTTCCATTCGAGCTCATGTGTGACGCCAGTGGTGTAGAAATTGGAGCAGTCTTGGGTCAACAGCATAGCAAGGTTCTTCATCCGATTTATCATGCAATCAAGAGACTCAATGGTGCGCAAATGAACTATACGGTGACGGAGCAAGAGCTTCTTGCTATTGTGTATGCTTTCAAAAAATTCCGAGCTTATTTGTTGGGATCCAAGGTGGTGGTCTACACCAACCATGCCGCTCTTCGCTACCTCATGGCAAAGAAAGATGCCAAACCAAGACTAATCTGGTGGGTCCTCTTATTACAAGAATTTGACTTTGAAGTAAAGGACCGAAAGGGCACCGAAAACCAAGTGGCGGATCATCTCTCTAGACTTGAAGAAGACGGACGACCAAAGGATGATCTTGATATCAATGATGCCTTCCCTGATGAGCACATCTTGGCATTATCTTCTTCATCCACTCCTTGGTACACCGACATTGCCAACTATTTGGTTAGTGACCTAATCCCGGATGATTTGGAAGCATACCAAAAGAAGAAGTTCTTAAGAGAGTGTCGGCAATATTATTGGGAGGAGCCATTCTTGTTCTGTATTTGTGTGGAAAACATTATTAGAAGGTGTGTTCCAGAGGAAGAAATTATGCAAATACTAAAGGCATGCCATGACTCACCGGTTGGTGGTCATCACGGAGGCAATTGGACGGCGGCAAAAGTGATTGAATGTGGTTATTATTGGCCGTCCATCTATAAAATGGTCAAATCTTGTGACCAATGTAAGAGGCAAGGATATCTCCGACTCATCCAAGGGTGTCATCATTCGGAGGCACCATTTTCATGGCCCAAGAACACCATGCCATGTCCTGAGGATCTCTCCCAACCTCTGCATATCATTATTCAAAGGCGTCATCGTTTGGAGGCATCATTTTCATGGCACGAGAACATCATTTTCATGGCCTGCGAATCCTGCATCAAGCAATTCATAGCCCAAGAAGTCATGGTCTGAGGAAGTCATCCTTAACTGTCCAAAGACATCATTCATGGTCCAACAGGAATTTGCATCATGTTTAAATTACGCACAATATATGTTTGTATTATTTATTTGCAAGTAACTCTATACGTTGCATCCGTTCATGTAAAACTCCATAGGTATATGATATGCTCAAATTACACCTTAAAATAGTGTAAGCGGTCGATTGTCAAATATAATAACGCAACAAGGTTGGGGTCGAATCCCACAGAGAACAATATGGAGGCGATTAGGAATGTAAGAGAATTATCACTTATCGCACAATGCCAAATAAATAGATTTTGGTTTTGAAAATGTTTATAACTAAATGCGAAAATATAAACTAACCTAGAAAGCGAGTAAAATAATCAATGGAAACAAGAATGGATGCATCGGGTATTACACTCAAGTAACGATCCAATGTATTTCAAGATATTACGAATATGAGCGAGTTTATGTTAATTAGCCACGGATAATAATTCTAAATTAGCTTTTTTCCAAAGACTAATAAGACTTCCTAATTGAATTATTCCTAACCTAATCAAGAGATTAAGCACACCCGAATATGGCTACAAGTAGTTCAATCTTATCCCTAGGTAGAATCTATAAAATGAGGGCTAAAGCCTCAAGTTCTTGTTAATTAATCTTTCCCAACCCCAAATTATCTTTTCCAAAATTTAATTAGGAGTTAATGGGTGAGTCCTAGGGTTAGCTAATCCCTTTGGAAACATTAAATAACAAGAATAATTAAAGTAACAATAAATCACTTCATAAATATATAAAAATCATTCAATACATAAGCACAACAAGGTATTTAATTCACACTTTAAATATGAATATTTCCATAAACAAGATTCAAGTGTTGGAAACAAATACCACTCGCTTAAATATTCAATACAAATCAAGGAAATGAAGAAACAAATATAAATGGGTAAGAAATCCTTAACCACAAGATTGAAATCTTCAAATCCCAAGGGTGTGTGCAAACCCTAGGTTCCACAAATGTTTTATCTCTTCTTCTCTACTCCAAAATATATTTTACAATTCCAAAGATATGCCAAAAGATCTGCTAGGTCGAGTATATGTGAGTTGGAAAGGAGAAAATGTGATTTTACATTTCTATCCAGTGCTGATGCCCGTTGGCCGCACCTGAAGAAAATCCTCACAGGTGCGGTTCCCCAGAAGCGGACTACACATCGCAGGTGCAGTTCTGGGTGACTTAAGCACATTCCGCAGATGCGAACAAAACATCGCACCTGCACTTTCGCAGGTGCGTGAACCACTTCGCAGGTGCGCTTTTCTACTGTTGAGCTTCATCCGCATGTGTGTTCAGTTCTCCGCAGGTGCGAGGTTGCACCAGCAGCCCAGAGTCCACAGGTGCGGAATCACTGGAGGTTTTTGTGCATTTTTCACCACTTTGTGCTCAACTTCACTCCAATTCAACACCAACCACTTCATGGCATCATTTCCTTGAAATTCGAGAAATACACACTATAAAAGACCTCATGTTATCATTGAGAGATGAAAAATCTAACGAAAAGAGGATAAAACGAGTGGTAAAATCACCACTCATCAACACCCCCAACTTAAAGCTTTTGTTTGTCCTCAAGCAAATCAAAACCAACAACTAAATGAGGTTCTACCATTTCAAGCACAAGTTGTGTGGCTATCATTTATAAATCACATTCTCCACTAAGCATTATGGTTATGGATTTGGTTGGTACTAATAATTAGGCTCAAGTATGCATCTTACACGAATAACTCCCTCATTAAAAAAAACTTCAAGAAGTGCAAAAGGGGTTTCAAAATAATCAAGTGACAAGAATAAGCCTCAAGGAGTGACTCAAAAGCATTGTTCTACTACATATGCTCAACTCATTCATTTCCGGATATATAATTTCACCAATCCATCCTAATTCATGTGCCCTCACAAGAAAGAAAGTCCCAAAATCACCATATTTACAAGAACAACACAAGGGACAAATTCACAAAGACACTCACTCTCACAAAGAATTTCAAGTGTTACAACATATCATGCCATAGGCTTGCCCTTATTTTAATTCATCGCTTATTCAAGAATATTCGGTTAGAGATCCCATAAAGACTTTTTAAGCTTCTAATGTAGGCTTAGGGAAGGGCTGGATAAACATTTGGGTACAAGTGACTACACCCTCCTTGAACACTACTCACATTTTCTATCTTGATGCACTTTGTTTCTTTTCAAACCACATAGCCTCATTTTCATCTAGTTACCAACCTAGAACCACCACTTTAAATACCTCACTAAATCTCTTCAAAGCTCCCATGTTTATTTACACATATATATTTCTTTTTCTTTTCTTTTTTTCTTTTCTTTTTTTGTATATTTCTTTTGGAGCTTGAATAATTTCTTAAAAGAATATTTTAAGGTATATATTCTACACTCAATGTACAACCTTACTAATTTCCACTTTAACACCACACCCCCAACTTAGGCTTTTTGCCTCATTCTCAATATTCAAGGAGGGACGGGTTCAAAAGAGGGAATTATTTTGCAAAAGGGGAAGGTTTGTAATGAGGTAGCCAAGGAAAAGGTTAAAGGATCAAATGGGGTAACTAGTGATAATATCTATACAATGGTGGCTCGAAAGGCTAAAGTGGTTTTCAAATAACACAAAGAATGCCTAAGGTCATTTCTCCAACCAAACATAATTATCGTTAGCGTTGAAAAACCAACCGGGAAAGTTCTAGATGATAGAGGTGAACACAAGATTTATTTATACAAACACTAACGTACATGGCACATGAATTAATTAAGACGGATCAATTTCACTTTCCAAAAGGATTCTAGAGCAATATTTTTCAAACTAGTGAGCCGCGAGTCACTAAAAGAGCCAAAATCTTATCACAAAGATTATTCTTCACCATGCAACTTACTTGTTTTACTTCAAAACCAAAATTTTGAGGGGTATTCTTAATTTACATTTCACATACAAAAGGATAATTTCTTTAGTACCGAATAATTCAAAAGTCTCTTCCTAGCAAAACAAGACCAATTCCCTTAAGAAAATTGTCACACCATCTATCATAGGGAAAAGTCACCCGTTTCACTTCAAAAATGTTCCTTGAGAAAGAACCGTAGCATGAAGAAAACCCAAGGAAGTACTACCATAGAGATAAAAATAAAAGAACAAAACTATTAAAGATAATACTAAAATAAAAGAAACTTACTAAAGAAGAAAAAATAATACAAACTAAAAGCTACTAAAGAAAATAAGTAAAGAAAGAAAAATAAAAATAAACGAATCACACCAAGCTCAACAAGAGCACATGACATAACAAAATAAGCCTGGCAATGGCACACAATATCCCTACAAAAAAGAAGCCCGGCAACCGAACATAAACAATGTCATAAACAAATACAATATGCTCCTAAAGCCACCCCCAACTAAATATATTGTAGTGTCCCCACTGCACAATATCAAAAATAAAGAACAATATTTTGCGGGTCTCCCTGAGGTATGCATCAAACTAGCAGACTGCAAGAGAAAAGACTAATTAGTGTTGCTGAGAGTTCTCGCCATCAGCATCCTCATCATCATCATCATCCTCAGCATCTGTCACGAACGAGTACTCCTCGCTATCCTCATCATCCTGAACTGGTATCCGCCTACTCGGCTGTCCCCATTTAAAGATCTCTTTAATCCCTCTCCACATTTTTATCATGAATATGCCCTTCTTTTTGTTCTTCTCCTTTTCTTTGTCAAAGGATGACTTGAGGTCGACATGCGCCTTGGCCAAGCTGGTATAGGAGGAATCGAGCTGGGCAACAATGTTGCCATCTTATCCTGCGTATCGAAGTAAGTCTGCATCTCAGCTCTGGAGAAATAGTCGGGCGGGGGCTGGGAGTGTGAGGGCCCACTAGGGAGTTGTGACACTAATTCTCGAATAGATGCAAGCTGGGATCATCTCCCCAAAAGGTCCCTCAACTGGGGCAGTCTGTGAGGAGGATGCTGCTTTTGCAGTAGTGGTGGTGACCTTCCTTTTTTTACTTTTCAGCACACTACCTGCACCTGTCACTCTCAGTGGGTGGAATGACTTGTTTGCCGGTATCCAATGATCTCCCGTCGCGCCCCTTTTTTCCTCTTCGTAGCGGAATATCGGGTTTATGACACTGGTTTGGACAACTCTTTCCTTTTGGGAAAGGGGTTTGCATATTTTGAAGAATCTCCACCTAACGATTTTAATGGTGTGTTAGGGAACCTAAGGGGTTCAATTATAACTACGTTGCTAACTAGATATTTGGTAAGGGCTTGAAATTATCCTAAGGGGAAGGTGTTAGGCACCCCTCAGGATCCACAAGTGTGGTTCCCGGCCAAATAGTTTCATGAATTTGTACGACTAACATATAACAAGTAAAGGCTCAAATAAAAGGGGATTTAAGTCTTAAGCATATAGATGTTTAGAAAATAGTAGAGATGATTACGGACTAGCATATACAAGTGTCCTAGGTTTATAATAATATGGATCACATCAATACAATACCCACTACACGTGGTATTAGCGCACCGGTCATCATATCCATATTCTACCCTTCCCACCCCGTGAAGGTAATTAGAGCGTGTGTTGGTAACGGATTCTATTGCGTGCTATTAACCGTCCCATCCTATCATTCCTGTAGGAGGCTAGGACTATTATCCTAAAAGGAAGTACTAGGTTGACCCCTAGGTTTAAAGGACAAGATTCTAAGCGAAAAACAATGACAATTAGGACTTCAGATAAGGGAAAACAAATAAGAGAAGATACGAGGCCCAAGTATTCCTCCACAGATTTATGCACATAATTAGCACGACTCAAACACAAGTAAGGCCTTATTAACTTCAGAACCTAAGGCATGATGTATAGGCGAGAATGCAATAGTGAGGCAGCTTTATTACTAATTATAACCATTAATAGTCAAGCAGCAGGTATAAAGGAGTATGTGTCCAGTTTTAATAGATTTAACACCTAAAGCTTGCCTAAGCGTATGACAACACCCAGTAATTAACCAGATTAAAGAAACTATTACAAGTTAGTGCCTAATCATGTTGTACTTAGATGTTGCAAAAATACAGAACTATTACCAGTTGTTTGGAAACATGGTGAAATTATTTTTAGGGCCTTTTTCATGCAATCAGTCGTTAAACTAGGTGTTGAATGAGGTCCTAATACATGATATCTAATATGCACACATAGGGATGCAGAATGGGTGATATGCAGAATTCCTAGGCAGGATTTCTAAATGCATAAAGTCACAGTATTTGAACATGTTATGCAGCAAGTATGAGGATGACTTGTTTATTAGCGCATCATTATCCTAAGCATGATTCCTAGGTTTACCACAACATTACAGCGATATTAGGACTGGTTTACATAAATAACAGGTTTATATTAACATTTAATCCTAGAGCATGATTTCTATAAGATAAACGATAATACCATAATAGGATGCTGAAACAGTAAACATGGGCCTAAGGAACAGGATATCTAATGCATGATATGCTTGCATACAATCAGCCCTAAGCATGAATTTCTAGTGCACATGTAAGAAATGTAAACCTAGAGGCATGGTATCTACCCTTTAACATGTATAACCTACACAACTACCCTTCCCTTTTCACTATCCATTCCCAAATATTTGTTTACAAATTATTACAGACCGAGAATTATGAATTACACAACCAACGGAAAATAAGAAGTTACTTTTATAGGGAGCCTTCAATTAGGCCCAAATCTTCCAAACCTCAATGCCCTTGGTGTTTCATAAGCTTTAATAGTCCGGGTGTGTCAGAGTTCCCTAAGGACCACAAGGGCTCCCGGGCAGTGCTCACACCCAGACATAGCCAAAGAGTTAAACATGTGCAGTGTGGGAAATGCCATCCTTGTGTGTCAAAGTTCAGAGGGAACTCAAAGGGTCCCCAAAGCATTGCTCACACGAAGAGGGATGAACTTAGACTTCTAAGAGTATATGTAAGAGTATTTTTTATTTTAAAAAAAAAGGGTTTAAGTAAGAAACAGTTTTGAGAAAGGGTAATTAAGAAAAATATTTTGAAGAAGGAAATAGAAGCTTAACATCACACAAATGACCAAGGATAGTCCAACAATCACAAACATGGGTAATGATATTTGAGGGAGAAATACATAACATGTGAGGGAAGACATGTAGCAGGCAGACACACACATAGGCACATAATCAGAAACTCCTAAGGGTCTAGAGGATTAGGGGTACAGTAAAGTACTAGGTTAAATTAACCCCTAAAACAACTACGGTCATGGTTAAACTAATGTACAAGTCATAGGCATGTAAGAAGTAGGTGCTAAGTATACAGAAACATGTTGGTCATAAACAAATAAAGCCTAACTTAACATGTAGAGGGGGGTTCAGGATCCTTGATACATGCTGAATAATAAGTAAAAACAAATCAGAAGCATGCTGAATTACAACAGTAGTAGAAACATGTTGGTTTGAGGACTGAAATCTAAATCAGAACATACCAGTGAAGTGAAGAAAGCAGTAACACAAACAGGAAAGTAGGAGATGCACAATGGTTAGCCTTGGCTTGCAGCCGACTAACTTAGAATAGTAATAGTTAGCACATAAGAGAGAGTAGAGAGCCTTTTTAATTGTGAGAGAGAGATTTTGAATAGATCCATTCGTGTCTAATGAGAGAAAAAGTATGTATATATATAGTTTTGAAAGCTGGGTGAAAAGTAAGGTAAAAATATGAATCAGTCAACAATTATGGAACTTAGTATCAATCAGAGTGAAATCAGCTCAAGTACTACCATGATTAAGGGAGTTATTCAAACGGTCAGTAACAAATAAGGAAGGACATCATATATAGCTTAAAGGAATGTTCAAACAGTGTAAAATCATCATAGGTATCCCTTAATTGAAGGGGTTAAATTCAAACGGCTAGTAGGCAAATAACAAAATAAGGAAAGTTCCCATGCATATAACATATAAAAAAACAATTTCAGCCTAGTACAAGTATGCAATTGAGACTAGGTTCATCAGATTCTAATTAAGGAAATAGGGATCAATTAACAGTAAATTAACCAAGCAACAAGGCAAGAAATAAGCTAAAGGTCGGAAATTAGTAAGAGTATCCCATAAGAAATCAGTAAATCACAAGGAAACAGGGATAATAAATCAGGAACCCTAAAGTAAAAAGTACAGAGAATCAAGGATTCAAACAGGAATAACCTCATAATACGCATAGATCTGTTACAGATCTAAAAGAATCGAAAGTTTAGAAGTTAGGGTTACAAAGAGAGAACCTAGAGAGAGAGAGTCGGTATAGAAAACACTGGATCTAGCCGGAAAGTAGGAAAATCTTACTGGAATCGATCCATGAAGGCCTGAGACAGGCCAAAGGTGTGAGGGAGTGGACCCTGGACTCTTGAAGACCTTAGAGACAGCAACACCGGTGAGAAGGAGCCATGAGAGGCCTGAGGATGGTGAGAATTCCATGGTTTCCAGCTAAGAGGTGGCCGGAGAAGACGAACAGACCTCATCGGAGGTGGAGAGACCAGAGGTGTGAGAGGGGGAAATGAGAGATGGGGGGGNTTTGATCAACGACTCAGATTGATCCGGGGTTGGGCCGGGTAAGAATTGGTTTGGGCTGGGGGTCTGTTGGGTTATTTAATTGGGTTAGGGATTAGGCTAATTTTAGGCTGTAATTGAAATAAAAGGGGCTAGCTGTTAAATACCTAATAAAATTAGATAAAACAATTTACAAAATAGCTAATAATTGTATAAAATGGAATTGATGTTTAGAAAATAAATTAAAATGACTGATTAGCATTTAAAAAATACAAAATGTCTAATTACTGGATAAAGATAGTATAAAGCATATGATTGAAGTTAATGCAATCATAGCCAAAGAGTGCCAATTTGGCTAATTGTGAAATAATTTGGTCTTAGTAGGACCCTAAATAATGAATTAAATCAAGACATGCTTTTGAAATTATTTGTAATGCAATTTTGTAATTAATTATTATAAATAAAATACCGAATAAATTAAAATAAATTAATAAAAATATGGAAAAATTATAGAAAAATACCAATTGCTATTAAAGCATGTTTTTGAAGGTATATATGCAATTTTAAAATATTATAGGAAAATTGGGTATCAACAGTTGCCCCTCTTTACTCGGGAAGGATGAAAGAGTTGTCGGGTAAAGATATGAAGGCCAATTTTGACCGAGCGAAACGATTTGGAGAGATTTAGGCCGCACCCTGGCTTCTGAGCTGCTTACATATCCCTGGTTTTACAGGAATCAGGCCGTATGTATTTCAGGAGCCATCGACGAAGTATACCGTTGAAGTTTCACAAGGACAGACGCGAAGTGCAGGGTTGGGTGGTCAAGGTCTTATAGGATAGTTAGGAGAATTGGAGCGGAACCGCTCCTACCTGGATGGCTATTGCTAGCCGGATTACCTGCAAATGAATAACAAGCATATATCGTACGTAATTTAAACATGATGCAAATTCCCATTGGACCATGAATGTTGTCTTCAGACAGTTGAGGATGACGTCCTTAGACCATAATGTCCTGGGCCATGAATCGCTTGATGCGGGATTCGCGGGCTATGTAATGATGTTCTCGGGCCATGAAGATGGTGCCTCCGAACCATGATGCCTTTGAATAATGATATGCAAACTGATAAAAGAGATCCTTAGGCCATGACATGGTGTTCTCGGGCCATGAATATGGTGCCTCCGAACGATGACACCTTTAGATAGGTTGGCGATATTTCAGCCCATGAAAATGCAGTAGTACGATGGTAACAAGACAGAGCTTAGTCTTATGAATTTAAAAAGGGCAAAGCTTAGCCCGAAAGGAAGCAAAGTGAATAATGATAGAGATAGTGATTTCTTTTAAAAGTAAACGGGAGGCAGAAAAGTAGCCTTATGCAATATGCGAATGCAGATGGAGGTAACGTTTAACTTCGGAAGGCATAAAGGTAGCCTTATTCAATATGCGCATGCAGATAGAGGTAGCGTTTAACCACAGAAGGCAGAAAGGTAGCCTTATGCAATATGCGAATGCAGATGGAGGTAGCGTTTAACCTCTGAAGTCAGAAAGATAGCCTTATGCAATATGCGGATGCAGATGGAGGTAGCGTTTAACCTCGGAAGGTAGAAAGGTAGCCTTATGCAATATGTGAATGCAGATGGAGATAGAGTTTAATCTCAGAAGGCAGAAAGGTAGCCTTATGCAATATGCGAATGCAGGTGAAGGTAGCGTTTAACCTCGGAAGGCAGAAAGGTAGCCTTATGCAATATGCGAATGCAAATGGAGGTAGCGTTTAACCTCGGAAGGCAGAAAGGTAGCCTTATGCAATATGCGAATGCAAATGGAGGTAGCGTTTAACCTCGGAAGGCAGAAAGGTAGCATTATGCAATATGCGGATGTAGATGGAGGTAGCGTTTAACCTCGGAAGGCAGAAAGGTATCCTTATGCAATATGCGGATGCAGATGGAGGTAGTGTTTAACCTCGGAAGGCAGAAAGGTAGCCTTATGCAATATTTAAGGAAGGATGACAAAAATTCTTAGCTGGTGTTAAATTGCGGTAGAGCATTATGATAATGAAGCATTGTTTGTGCTGATAATAAGTGTTGGCGTGACGAGTTTGAGGAACGATGTCTGTCCTTGGAGCGAATAATATATTTCAGGGCTTTTTGCAATTTTGTGCCTGCATCCAAAGAAAGATCGTGATTTTTGTAAAGGGGAAAGGTTAGTTCACGTTCCTGCTGGCCCTGCTTGGCTCGTTTGCTTGATCATGATGATACTGTCTGTGTCGTTGGGGTAGCTTTTGCTAAACAAGCTGTTTCAAAAAATAAATATGCATGATTTTATAAAAGTATAATATAAGCATGTAATCTAAAATAGTTTTAGATGAACCGACGACATGACACAGCTTGAGACATTGCAACCTCTCTTGCTGCGGAATTTTAAGGGTCTTCCTCAAAATTCTGCCCCAGTTTGCTGGGTGGGTGCCTTTGAATGTTGCTCGCGCGGCGACTGGCTGAACTTGCTTCGGAATTTTGAGGGTCCTCCTATAAATTCTGCCCCAGTTTCCAAATGCGGGGAAAAATAGATTTTTATTGAATTGTGACCGAACCCATAGGGCTGCCTATGTATCCCCTATTAAATGGAAATCAGGTCAGGCATAGTTCAAATTACATCACTGAGAAAGCACAAAGATTACACATAGTAGCGCTTGACTGCATCATAATTGATCGGTTTCGGTCAAACTTCTCCGTCCATTTCTGCAAGTATGAGTGCTCCTTCTGTCAGCACTCTATAAACCATGTACGGACCTTGCCAGTTGGGAGAGAACTTCCCCTTGGCTTCATCTTGATGCGGAATGATTTTCCTTAACACCAGCTGCCCTGGTGTGAATCGTCTCGGCTTGACTTTCTTGTTGAAAGCCCTGGCCATTCTGTTCTGATATAGTTGACCATGACATACTGCATTCATTCTCTTCCCGTCTATGAGGGCCAGTTGCTCATAACGGTTTCTTACCCATTCTGCATCGCTGAGCTCAGCTTCCTGTATAATTCTTAGAGATGGAATCTCCACTTCGGCAGGAATTACAGCCTTTGTACCATAAACTAGCATATAGGGAGTTTCCCTTGTTGATGTGCGGACAGTGGTGTGGTATCCCAGTAAAGTGAATGATAACTTTTCATGCCATTGCTTGTGCCTTTCTATCATCTTTCTTAGTATCTTCTTGATGTTGTTGTTAGCGGCCTCTACGGATCCATTCATCTAAGGTCTGTATGCTGTGGAATTCTTGTGTTTGATCCTGAAACTTTCACACATATCTTTAATCAAGTCACTGTTAAGATTAGAACCATTTTCGGTGATGATTGACTCTGGAACTCAAAACCGACAAACAATGTGGTCGCGTACAAATTCGGCCATGACTTTCTTAGTAACTGCTTTGTAGGAGGCTGCTTCGACCCATTTAGTGAAGTAGTCGATGGCGACCAAAATGAACTTGTGGCCATTGGAAGCGGCAGGTCCAATTGGTCCAATAACGTCCATACCCCAAGCGGGGAACGACCATGGTGAGCTTGTCGCATTGAGCTTACTTGGAGGAACCTTTATCATATCCCCATGTACTTGGCAGCGATGGCACTTCCGAACATACTGGATGCAGTCCGTTTCCATAGTCATCCAAAAGTAACCAGCTCGGAGTATTTTCTTTGCTAGAACAAAACCGTTCATATGTGGGCCACAGGTCCCTGCATGAATTTTTTCCAGCAATTTTGATGCTTCTTTTGGGTCAACACACCTTAATAACCCCAAATATGGAGTCCTCCTATACAGGATTCCTCCGCTGTGGAAAAAATTGTTGGACAATCTCCGAAGTGTGCATTTCTGAGTGGAATTTGCAAGCTCGGGTTATTCTCCTTTTGCCAAGTACTTATCAATGTAATGAAACCAAGGATTTCTGTCTGCTTCATCTTCGATATGGGCGCAGTAAGCTGGCTGATTATTGATCTTTATAGGAATAGGGCCAATTAAATTCTTGTCCAGATGTTGGATCATTAAGGACAAAGTAGCTAATGCGTCGGCAAACTCATTCTGGATTCTGGGGACGTGCCGGAACTCTATCTTTGTGAACCTCTTTCTTAACTCCTGTACGTGGTGCAGATACGACAATATCTTGGAATTCTTTGTTTCCCATTCTCCTTGTACCTGATGTACCAATAAGTTTGAATCACTGATCACTAACAGCTCCTGAACGTTCATGTCAATGGCCATATTGAGCCCCAAGATGCAGGCTTCATATTCGGCCATATTGTTGGTGCAAGGGAACCTGAGTTTGGAGGATNAGGTTCGTATACTCCATCTACGGGATTCTCAGCAAGATGGTCAGCCAGAGCTTGTCCTTTAACTGCCTTCTGAGTCATGTAAACAATGTCGAATTCGCTCAGCAGGATTTGCCACTTGGCTAGCTTGCCAGTGGGCATGGGCTTCTGAAAGATGTACTTTAATGGATCCATCCTTGATATGAGATATGTTGTGTAGGCACAGAAGTAATGCCTCAGCTTTTGGGCGACCCAAGTTAGAGCACAACAGGTACGCTCTAATAGAGAATACCTGACCTCATATGGAGTGAACTTCTTGCTGAGGTAATAAATAGCTTGTTCCTTCCTTCCTGTTTCATCGTGCTGCCCTAGAACGCAGCCGAAAGCTCCATCTAATACTGCAAGATAGAGTAGCAAAGGTCTGCTTGGCTCGGGCGGTACTAGGACTAGCGGTGTTGACAAATATTACTTGATTCTGTCAAAAGCCTTTTGACAATCATCGGTCCACTCGGTCGCAGCGTCCTTCTTCAGCATCTTAAAGATTGGCTCATAGATGACTGTAGACTGTGCTATAAACTGGCTAATGTAATTAAGCCTCCCCAAGAAACTCATCACATCTTTCTTGTTCCTTGGTGGTGGTAGCTCTTGAATAGCTTTGACCTTGGACGGATCCAATTCTATTCCCCGGCGGCTTACAATAAATCCCAGCAACTTCCCAGTAGGAACCCCGAATGCACACTTCGCGGGGTTTAGTTTCAGATTGTATTTTCGCAATCTATTGAAGAACTTCCCCAAATTCTCCATGTGATCAGCAGCTTTCTTTGAATTTATAATGACATCATCCACGTACACCTCGATCTCCTTGTGAATCATGTCATGGAATATGGTGGTCATGGCCCTCATATAGGTGGCCGCTGCATTCGTTAGACCGAATGGCATCATCTTGTAACAATAGACTCCCCACGGCGTAATGAACGCCATTTTCTCAGCATCTTCCTCATCCATCCAAATCTGGTGATAACCAGCGAAGCAATCCACAAAGGAATGCAATTCATGCTTGGCGTAGTTATCAATCAGAATGTGTATATTTGGCAAGGGGAAGTAATCTTTCGGACTGGCCCGATTGAGATCCCAGTAGTCGATGCAGATTCTGACCTTTCCGTCCTTGTTTGGCGCAGGTACAATGTTGGTTAACCATGTCGGGTACTCCACTACCCATAGAACTTTGGCGTTGATCTTCTTGGTAACTTCTTCTTTGATTTTCAAACTCATGTCGGGTTTGAACTTTCTAAGCTTTTGTTTAACTGGTGGACACATTGGATTGGTTGGCAGTTTGTGAGCCACAATAGACGTACTTTGACCAGTCATGTCATCATACGACCATGCAAATACGTCCTCATACTCTCTTAGAAACTCTGTGTATTCTTTCTTTTCTGATGGTGACAAATGAATGCTGATGCGAGTCTCCTTGACATTTTTCGAATCTCCCAGGTTGATAACTTCTGTCTCATCCGGGTTGGACTTAAGTCTGTTCTCAAAGTTCTCAACTTCTTTGACAATCTCGTCAGATATGTCGTCTCCATCTGAATCAATGCATGTTTGTTGCGTTGTCTCGTTGCATGTCACAGTCATCGGTTCATTAAGACAAGTAATAGTAATGTTGTATAAATAAAGTAATGAGAGAAAACAATAGCAATAAATATCAGATTCGTAAGAGAAATTTNCCCCCTTGATTACAGTCTATATGGAAGGTCCTTCCTCCCCCTCCCCCTCGAGAACAACACAGCAATACATATCATCATCCTCTAGGAACAAACTCCTCATTGCTACAAGTTCTTCTTCCTCGTCTGAACCGTAAATAGTGTCGGCCTGCTTGAAAGTCTGTTCAAGATGAGGTATTGACTGCTCCAAAGAGTAATAGGGACTGCGCCAAGGTGGCGACCAGTCGTTGAATTCCTTCCAAGTGTACTCATACCCCAGACCGAAAGTGGTGCCATGTTCCTTGAGCTTTATGGGCTTCGTGATCCTTGGAGGTTCTTACCGAGCTCTTTGCCCGGCTCATATCCTCTCCAGTTTAGGATGCTCTCAATGTTGTTGTCCTACCACTTGTCCTTGTCGATAGCATTGACCCGTTCAATGTGGTGGTAAGTTCCTCTGCATATCTTCCTTTTTCCGTCAATTACCGGAATAGTTTGACGACTATAAATGGGGTTGCTACCGTCACCATGAATAATCACCTCTTGGTGGTTCCACTCAAATTTTACCGCCTGATGTAGTGTTGATGCTACGGCTCCAGCAACATGAATCCAGGGTCATCCCAACAACAGGTTGTAGGATGCTGGCACATCTATCACCTGGAAATCCACTTCGAACCAAGTTGGTCCTATCTGTAGACATAGATTGATCTCCCCATGGTGGACCTTTGAGAACCGTCAAAGGCATTCACATTGATCGCCCCATCCCTTATCTCATGTAGCCTTTTTCCCAATTCTTGAGTGTTATCAACGGACGGATGTTAAGACTGGAACCTCCATCGGTCAAGATTCTTTTGAAGAAATGATCTTCGTATTTCACGGTGATGTGCAGTGCTTTGTTGTGCCCCAATCCTTCAAGTGGTAGCTCGTCCTCATGAAAAGTGATTTTATGACTCTCCAGTACCTGGCTTACCATATTGGCCATTTCCCCACTAGTGATGTTGTTTGGCACATATGCTTCACTCACCACTTTCAACAAAGCATTTCTGTGTGTTTCAGAATTCTGCATCAGAGAGAGGATGGATATCTGTGTCGGTGTCTGGTTCAGCTGGTCGATGACTGAATACTCCTTAGCCTATACCTTTCTCCAAAGGTCATCGGACCTGTTTCGATAAGGGGAGGCTGGTTGGCAGCCTGCTTGCTTGACTCGGCCAGATGCTCAGGGGTATAGATCCTACCAGTTCTCGTCATACCCTGTGATGCGACAGCTTCCTCAGACCTGGCCTTGCCTTTCCTTCTCGCCTCGGTTGTGTAGTCCCAAGGGATAGCATTTGAATAGCAGGGTGGCGTGGTTGACATTGCCACCGGAATTGGTTCAGCCATCTTTACTTCAAACGGAATGTGTGTTCAGGGTGGCAAGACTGCGACCTCGAATGAAGCTGGTGCATTTGCTGGAGATACAAACTCAACTTCAATTGGCACTGGTGACTTTGCAGGTGGAGCTGCTTCAAACTCAAATGGTATAGACATATTCACCTTAGAGGCCTCAGATGGCTGAATCTGGACTATGATCGGTTTGAGAGTGACTGCGGGTTTCTTTGGGTCATCGCCTTCTGCGATCAACCCGATTGACCCTTGGGATCCTAATTATCTTCTATTTTACTCATATGGATACCTCTACCCTTATGTTCTGGCATAGGATTGTCACGGACGTTTGGAGCGGGGTCTTTTGCCAGAATAATCTTATTGTCAATGAGAGCCTGTATTATGTCCTTCAGAGAACCGCATTCTTTGATGGTGTGTCCTTTCATGCCGGAATGGTATGCACAGGATTTGTTTGGGTAAATCCACTGAGAAGGGTTCTTAGAGGTGGCAGCAGGGATAGGTGTGACATAACCATTAGCTTTGAGTTTTTCATACAGCTGGTCAATGGGCTTGGCTATGGCGGTGTATTTCTTTGGAGGATGGCGATCAAAATTGGGACGAGGTCTAGGGAAGTTTTGGCATGCAGGGGGTGATTGGTAATGAGATGGCTGGGAATTATAAGTGTGGTAGACAGGAGCGGGTTGTGAATATTTGGGCGAAGCAGGTTGATATGTGGGTGGTGGAGCTTGGTAAGAAGGTGGTGGAGTTTGGTAAATTGGTGAGGCTGCTTGGTAATTCGGGGTTGGATGATATGTGAGTGGAGGTGTCGGATAGGTTCGGTATTTGAGCGGGGACTTGGTTTTTTGTGCCACAATTATGGCTCCCACATCTCTTTTCTTAGACACACCACCGGACTGTAGAGCCTTGTTAGTGGTTTTCAAGGCTTCAAAATTTGTAACCATACCGTTTTTATACCTTCTTCAATCCGCTCACCCAATTTGATGATGTCAGAGAACTTGTGGCCCTTAACCATCATTAATCATTCATAATACTGCGGGTCCTGAGCCCGGAGAAAGAACTTGTTCATCTGTTCTTCCTCTAGAGCAGGTCTGACTTTAGCAGCTTCGGACCTCCATTGAGTAGCATACTCGCGAAAGGTTTCTGTAGGTTTCTTCTTCAAATTTTGAATGTAGAACACATATGGTGCATTCTCTGTGTTGAATCTAAACTTGTCCATGAAATCAGATGCCATGCTTACCCAGTTCAACCATTTCTTGGGGTCTTGGCTGATGTACCAAGACAGTGCATCTCCTTTCAAACTCCTCATGAACAGCTTCATGCAGATTCTTTCATCCTTTCCTACGCCAATCAATTTGTCACAATAGGTCCTCAGATGGACTCTCGGATCACCGATACATCAAACATCTCAAACTTTGGAGGTTTGTACCCCTCGAGCAGTTCGACATCAGGTTGGATACAAAGGTCTTCATAATTCAACTCTTCAATCCCCTTGGTTCCTTCAACACCCTGGACTCGTCTGGTCAGTTTCCTAAGCTCCTCGGCTAGGTTCCTAATAAGTAAATCCTTTTCGTCAGACTCGGATGCCTGTGGGATAGGCGGGGTGGAGTGGGTCATAGTTTCCACATAGATGGGATTGTTATAGGTGTGGAAATGGTCTTTTGTGGGGTTTTGAGGTTCTGGGATGAGTAGTGGAGGGTTATTTGAGGTGTGGCAAGAATTGCACTATGTCGGGAGAGTTTGGTTCTTTGGGGGAGTAGCATGATGATGAGGTGAGGGATGATTTTGCTGTCTTGGGATATTTTGTAGAGGTATGGGGTTTTGAGCATTTGGAAGGTTGACGTTAGGTACGTTGAGGGAAATGACAAATTGGTCATATTTCGGACTTGATCGACTTATTCCTGAAACTTCAACAATTTCTGTTCAAGCGGTGACATGTTCTCATGCAGGACTTGAATACCTCGGCCATCAGTGGCCTCTACCCGTTCAATCATATTCCCCTTTCTGGTGCCGCTGGACTCTTCCATCTTACTTTTTCCTTTAGGAGGACTAGAGGAAGGAGTAGGTGGAGGGCCCTTAGATCTAGTGCGATAGGCTGATGATGCCAGAATGCACGAACTAACCTTTAGGGAGGGGAGTAAGAAAAAAGAAATAAAAACAAAAGGTAACCAAGTCAGTGAGGATAGTGAAAAGAGTATTGCAGTATTTAAATACATAATGCGGAAATGAAAGCGTGTCTTAAGTTGGGGACCTCTTTGTGCCCGAGGTAGGCCTAGCGACAAATTGATTTGAAGAACTTAAAATGCTAAATGCCTCATTTTATTGATAATAAAAATAGACAAATCCCAGAACGATAGAAATAAAAGTCACTAATGGCCATTAGCCTAATTACATTGGTAGAAAAGATAAAGACATTCCTATCTACTTGGTCCCAGAAGGACCTTCCCCAGATTCGGCATACTGCTTCCTTCGAGCAGCTTTCCCAGCTCGGGAAGTCCTAGCAACAGGTACGTTCTGGCTAGGTATCCCCCCGCAGCTCCCTCAGCCTTTTGACAATCTTCAACTCTTTTGATGAACTTTTATTCCAAATCAATTATACCTCGTTCCAAGTACCCCATCCTCTTGTTGGCGTTGATAGCCATCTCCTTCCATTCCTTGATCAGTCTTTTGTTGGACTCATGTATCTTGTGGTGATCATCCTTATTTTCCCAGATTTTTTTGCGCAGCTGGTTGAACTTGACTTGTGCTTCAGCCCTTTCATCTATAACCCTGTGACCTCGGACGTACCCCGACTTGCTCTGACCACCCAGATACTCTTCTAACCAACAAAGATAGAAATGGGTATAACCGGCGTGATAGTTGTCTGGCTCGATGGTGTCTTTCTCAAGTATAACCTTGCAGTGCCACAGGTGCTGATCTTGGCACTTGTGAGGACTATCATTATTTTGAAAGTCATCTCGAAGATGGCTCATCTTCTCGACCCTAGGGATGACTTGCTTCCTTCCTGCTTGCCTCATAACTCGAAAATGGACGTAAGGGTATGTCCCCCTTAGACCAATCAGTATCAGAAATGATGCGTCTCGAGATCGAATGATGAACTCATACGTTGGAAACCATTCAAACATCAATTGACCTGTTCTTCAGTCAAGTTATCAAAAAGCTCAACCCATCCTTCAGCATTTTCAGGCTGAGCGAACATGTCAGGGATACAGTTCATTCGCTTTGGGTGATGGAAAGAGATGTGGTCATCCCACATTCTGCGGTGGATGTTCTATCGATATTCGCATTTTTGGAGATGTTCCATGAGCCAGAGTTGAAGTAATAAATTGCAACCTTTGAAATGCTTTGCTCCTTGTTGACACCTTTCTAAGGCCCGATATATGTCTGCAACGATCATGGGCACAATGCTGAAATATTGCCCATTTACACCTTCCATTATGGTCTTAATTACCATGGCTAGCCTGGTATGGATCCTTTCCTTCTTCATCGGGAACATGATCAAACCCAAAAAGCAAACCATAAACACGAACACTCGGCGATGGACGTGTCCCAGAGAGGTGATAGCAAACTCGTAATGGTAGGTACGGTACGATTTGTTGTAGCCATACCTTTCGTACAATTAGTCAAAAGGAATGTACGAATCCTCCAAACATACCAATTCCGATTCCTTTTTCAGACCCATCATTTTGAGGAAACTTTTGCTTTTGCGGTTCTCAGGCATCAGCAACCCCGGAGTTTCCCATACTAGGTTAGCCAGCCCTCCTATCTCTTCTATCAACGGTGCCATTTCGATGTTCCCAAAGCGGAACATGGACCTTTCACGATCCCATAATAGGGTAGCAGCCTGTACTATCATTTTGTTAGGCTCAATTTTGAGAAGAGATAGTAGATTACCCAAGTGTTTCCTGATGATAGCTTTGTCGCTAGAGTGCAGATCCTCCCACCAACTTAATAGTTTTAGGTGGATGTTGGAGACCATGCCGAATCTGGGGACTTCATGCCTCATTTTTTTTTCTGCAAATTAAATAGGTTAGGTCCTTACCCCTACCGGACTCGACTATTTATCGTCAATAATTAGCAGAAAGTATTTAGTCCTCCAAATAAATGCACTGAACGTGAGGGCGTCCGTTTGGGTTTAGGGAAACTCGGTGGACTTTTGGATAAGGCTATCTTAAAAGCTATCGTGCAGACGTCACTTTAGCTTGACTAGGTTTGACCATGATGCATGCAATAGTGCAACAGAGTAAGGTTTGTATGAGGTTTTAGACTGGTACCCTTGAGCGGACAACTCAAGGGGGAAAGGCACAGAACCGCCGATTGCACCACTGATCGACTAGTTTTACCGCAAATAAGCCTTTCCGAATTTAGTGGGTGATAATATAGGAAGGGCGCAACCACTTATTAAGCGTTGTTATAGTATTTTTTTTTTGGCACGAGTGGAGTATGAATGTTGAGCATGATTTATCCAATAAGTATTAAAACAAGTTGTCACGTATTTGCACATTAAAGAAAGCGGTAAAAACGGTAGTATTTAAAATAAAGGCATAAATTCATGAAACTATTTGAAATGGTAAAAGCTTGGATATCCCAAGAAAACTCGCCATGTTGTCGCGCCCCTTTTTTTCCTCTTCCTAGCGGAATATCGGGTTTATGACATTGGTGGGGACAACTCTTTCCTTTTGGGAAAGGGGTTTGCATATTTTGAAGAGTCGCCACCTAACGATTTTAACGGTGCGTTAGGGCACCTAAGGGGTTCAATTATAACTACGTTGCTAACCAGAGATTTGGATAAGGGCTTGAATTATCCTAAGGGGAAGGTGTTAGTCACCCTTCAGGATCCACAAGTGTGGTTCCCGGCCAAATGGTTTCGTGAATTTTTACAACTAACAAATAACAAGTAAAGGCTCAAATAAAAGAGGATTTAAGTCATAAGAGTATAGATGTTTAGAAAACAGTAGAGATGATTACGAACTAGCCTATACAGGTGACCTAGATTTATAATAATATGGATCACATCAATGCAATACCCGGTAATCACTCCTCGAAGAGGGCTACACGTGGTATTAGCACACCGGTCATCATATCCATATTCTACCCTTCCCACCCCGTGAAGGTAATTAAAAAGTGTGTTGGTCGCGAATTCTATTGCGTGCTATTACCCGTCCCATCCTATCAATCCTGGAGGAGGCTAGGACTACTATCCTAAAAGGAAGTACTAGGTTGACCCCTAGGTTTAAAGGACAAGATTCTAAGCGACAAACAACGATAATTAGGACTTCAAATAAGGGAAAACAAATAAGAGCATATACGAGGCCAAAGTATTCCTCCACAGATTTATGCACATAATTAGCACGACTCAAACACAAGTAAGGCCTTATTAACTTCAGAACCTAAGGCATGATTTATAGGCGAGAATGCAATAGTAAGGCAGCTTTATTACTGATTATAACCATAAATAGTCAAGCAGCAGGTATAAAAGAGCATTTTTACAGTTTAATAGATTTAACACCTAAAGCTTGCCTAAGCGTATGACAACACCCAGTAATTAACCAGATTAAAGAAACTATTACAAGTTAGTTTTCCTAAACATGTTGTACTTAGGTGTTGCAAAAATACAGAACTATTACCAGTTGTTTGGAAACATGGTGAAATTATTTTTTAGGGCCTTTTTCAGGCTTGATAGNGAACATGTTATGCAGCAAGTATGAGGATGACTTGTTTATTAGCGCATCATTATCCTAAGCGTGATTCCTAGGTGTACCACAACATTACAATGATATTAGGACTGGTTTACATAAATAACAGGTTTATATTGACATTTAATCCTAGAGCATGATCTCTATATGATAAACGATAATACCATAATAGGATGCTGAAACAGTAAACATGGGCCTAAGGAACAGGATATCTAATGCATGATATGCTTGCATACAATCAGCCCTAAGCATGAATTTCTAGTGCACACATAAGAAATGCAAACCTAGAGCCATGGTATCTACCCTTTAACATGTATAACCTACACAACTACCCTTCCCTTTTCATTATCCATTCCCAAATATTTTTTTACAAATTATTACAGACCGAGATTTATGAATTACACAACCAAAGGAAAATAAGAAGTTACTTCTATAGGGAGACTTCAATTAGGACCAGATCTTCCAAACCTCAATGCCCTTGGTGTTTCATAACCTTTCATAGTCCGGGTGTGTCAGAGTTCCCTAAGGACCTTAAGGGCTCCTAGGCAGTGCTCACACCCAGACATAGCCAAAGAGTTAAACATGTGCAGTGTGGGAAATGCCAGCCTTGTGTGTCAGAGTTCAGAGGGCACTCAAAGGGTCCCCAAAGCAGTGCTCACACGAAGGGGGCTGAACTTAGACTTCTAAGAGTATATGTGAGAGTGATTTTTATTTTTTTTTAAAAGGGGTTTAAGTAAGAAACAGTTTTGAGAAAGGGTAAGTAAGAAAATAGTTTTGAAGAAGGAAATAGAAGCTTAACATCACACAAAGGTACAAGGATAGTCCAACAATCACAAACATGGGTAATGGGATTTGGGGGACAAATACAGAGCATGTGAGGGCAGACATGTAGCAGGCAGGCAGACACATAGGCATTAATCAAAAACTCCTAAGGGTCTAGAGGATTAGGGGTATAGTAAAGTACTAGGTTAAATTAACCCCTAAAACAACTAAGGCCATGGTTAAACTAATGTACCAGTCATAGGCATGTAAGAAGTAGGTGTTAAGTATACAGAAACATGTTGGTCATAAACAAATAAAGCCTAACTTAACATGCAGAGGGGGGCCCAGGATCCTAGATACATGCTGAATAATAAGTAAAAGCAAATCAGAAGCATGTTGAATTACAACAGTAGTAGAAACATGTTGGTTTGAGGAATGAAATCTAAATCAGAACATACAAGTGAAGTGAAGAAAGCAGTAACACAAATAGGAAAGTAGGAGATGCACAATGGTTAGCCTTGGCTTGCAGCCGGCTAACTTAGAATAGTAGTAGTTAGCACAGAAGAGAGAGCAGAGAGTCTTTTTAATTGTGAGAGAGAGATTTTGAATAGATCCGTTTGTGTCTAATGAGAGAAAAAGTATGCATACATATAGTTTTGAAAGTTGGGTGAAAAGTAAGGTAAAAATCAGAATCAGTCAACAATTATGGAATTTAGTATCAATACGAGTGAAATCAGCTCAAGTACTACCATGATTAAGGGAGTTATTCAAACGTTCAATAACAAATAAGGAAGGACACCATATATAGCTTAAAGTAATATTCAAACAGTGTAAAATCGGCATAGGTATCCCTTAATTGAAGGGGTTAAATTCAAACGGCTAGTAGGCAAATAAAAAAAATAAGGAAATTTCCCATGCATATAACATATAAAGAGACAATTTCAGCCCAGTACAAGTATGCAATTGAGACTAGGTTCATCAGATTCTAATTAAGGAAATAGGGATCAATTAACAGTAAATTAACCAGGCATCAAGGCAAGAAATAAGCTAAAGGTCGGAAATTAGTAAGAGTATCCCATAAGAAATCAGTAAGGTTTTCAAATCACAAGGAATCGGGGATAATAAATCAGGAACCCTAAAGTAAAAATTACAGAGAATCAAGGATTCGAACAGGAATAACATCAATTAAAGGAGATTAACATGAATTGAATAGATAACAGGCAGGAAGTCAGAATACCTAGTAGTGAAATCATACGAAACTAAGGATTAATATGAATTACAGAGTGAACAGTGAGATAAATGGGAAAGCAAGAAAAATCAAAGACATAGATGAATAACATAGGGTAAAATATCAGTGAATCATAAAGCTCATGAAACGCAAACACATATGCAAACATATTATCAAAGAATGATCAGGAACTTAGGGTTTAGGACTAGAAATTAGGGATTTCAACACAACAACTCATATAAGATAGAGAAACTTGAATGAATCATTAAAACACAGTAGAGAACTTAGGATAATACTGAAAAGTCATGGAAAATCGCTTAAGAGGGGTCATGAAACCCTAGTGTTGGAAAAAAACCGAAGGATCGTTCAAAAAATAGGAGTATCTTTAAAGAAAGCTCAGGAAAACCTCATAATAATCATAGATCTGTTATAGATCTAAAAGAATCGAAAGTTTAGAAGTTAGGGTTTCAAAGAGAGAACCCAGAGAGAGAGAGAGAGAGTCGGTATAGAAAACACCGGATTCTAGCCGGAAAGTAGGAAAATCTTACTGGAATCGAGCCATGAAGGCATGAGACAGGCCAAAGGTGTGAGGGAGTGGAACCTGGTCTCTTGAAGACCTTAGAGACAGCAACACAGGTGAGAAGGAGCCATGAGAGGCCTGAGGATGGTGAGGATTCCAGGGTTTCCGGCTAAGAGGCGGCCGGAGAAGACGAACAGACCTCATCGGAGGTGGAGAGACCAGAGGTCTATAGAGAGAACCAGATAGACAGAGAGAGAGTGTGAGAGGGGGAAATGAGAGACGGGGGGGAGGTCGTTAGGGTTTAATTATGGTAAGTAAAATCTGGGCCGTCGATCTAATTTAATCAACGGCTCAAATTGATCCGGGGTTGGGCCGGGTAAGAATTGGTTTGGGTTGGGGGTCTGTTGGGTTATTTATTTGGGTTAGGGATTAGTCTAATTTTAGGCTATGATTGAAATAAAAGAGGCTAGCTGTTAAATACCTAATTAAATTAGATAAAACAATTTACAAAAATAGCTAATAATTGTATAAAATGGAATTAATGCGTAGAAACTAAATTAAAATGACTGATTAGCATTTAAAAAATAGAAAATGACTAATTACTGGATAAAAATAGTATAAAACATATGATTGGGCTATAATTGCAAAGTTATTGCAATCATAGCCAAAGAATACCAATTTGGCTAATTGTGAAATAATTTGGTCTTAGTAGGACCCTAAATAATGAATTAAATCAAGAAATTCTTTTGAAATTGTTTGTAATGCAATTTTGTAATTAATTATTAGAAATAAAATACCAGATAAATTAAAATAAATTAATAAAAATATGGGAAAATTATAGAAAAATACCAATTGCTATTAAAGCGTGTTTTTGAAGGTATATATGCAATTTTAAAATATTGTGGGAAAATTGGGTATCAACACTCCCTCCCGTTCATCAACATGTGCACGCCGGCGTAGCTCTGTAATCAACGATGGGAACATCATAGATGTGCCACTCTGAAGCACATATTCCTTCAGGTCCCACACAATGTAGTGGCCGACATTCACAGATATGTCATCCAGGATATAAGCAATCATCAAAGCCCTGACATATGGGACATAAGACACATTCCCCGAGGGGGATACTCTGCTCACGATGATATATAGCCACATCTTTGCTTCAGCAGTAAAATCACCATACTTGATGCCCCTCTTCCTGGTAGCCCAGCTCACCCTATGACCCGGAGGACACATCTTAGTAACTAGCCAACCACCATTTTCACATGTGTCTTTTTCTTGCACAGGCTCGAGCGGATGATTGGGGAGCCCATAGAAATCATTTATCTCTTCAGCACCAAATTTCACGGTTTTCCCAGTATGGTGATTTCATAATTCTGGAAGTGAGTCCGCCTCAGGTTGGCATAGAATTATCTCACCCACAATTCATTAGCCTTGCATGGATCGGGAGCAAAGCAGGTCCATCCGCTTGAAACTAGCCGACCATAGAAATCAGGAAGAAGCTCTGTCAATTTGTCCATGGCAATATCTTTCTCAAGTATTAGTTTTTTTGTGAGGAGATCATCATAATACCGGCTCTGGCATGCAGCAGATAAGAATCTGGAAGTATCAAAGTTTTCCTCAACATTTTCTTCAATTTCGTGACTCAAATAGGGATTGCCCGTCATGTTTGGATCCATCTAAAAGCTCAAAGTACCTTCAAATAATTAAAACAAAGTTAGTCAGGCAGTGGAATCTTGTTAAGCATATTAAAACACTGCAATTAGGCCAAAGAACCAGGTTGAACGGGTCCGGGAAGGCCAATTTGCAAACATTCTATTTTTGGCAGAATTTCCCAGTTTCCGCACCTCGAAACTTCAGTCGCAGGTGCGGTTGGCATCTGCGAAGAAATGGGTGCACTTGCGGATTTTGCTCAGTGGACCAGAAGTCGCACCTGCGAGTAAGCCGCACCTGTGGAAATTCTCTCGCACCTACGGACTGTCGTCCCAAGGTGCAACTGCCCAGACTTTTTAACAATTTTTAATTTGGGCTTGGTAATTGGCCACTAATCTGTTCTCAAGACTTCCAGATTAGTGCACCAACCTAGTACTAACTTTAGTAACAATGAGATTGGGGTACTTAGCACTCAATTTTCGTTTATAAAATTAATCAAACACTTTGTGGGCATTTAAAATTTACTCTCTCCTCACATGATTTGGGTTCTCAAAACAGCCCCACAATTTGTTTCTTCACTGAAGCCAGCACACATTACCTACTCTCAACCAAATCCTCATTATAATTCTGCCCTAAATCAGAAGGGTCGTGGGAATGGGGGTACGGCCATGAATGGCTTGAACAAGATAGAACCAACACAAGGAAGATAGAGTAGGGGCGGAAGAATAATAGAGTAGAGCTAGGGAGAGTGAAAATACTTGTGTCTTTTGTGATCTTCAGTGTGAGAGATGAGAGATGTGAGGGAACAAAAACAATTTTGGAGTTTAGGGTTAATACAAAACTTACATGGGGAGACAGATTTTTGGTATTTTAGTTGTGCGAAGATCGCACCTGTGGAGATATTACCGTACCGGCGCTTGCGCACGTGCGAGGAGACCACCGCACCTGCGTGAAATGGCGCACCTGCACTTCAAAAACCGCATCTACGGAGCCGCACCTACGAGGATTTTTCCGAAGGTGCGGAATCCCTGGGCTCAGCAATTATTTTGCTTGCACATACAACTCTACGATAGCATTTTGCACTGGCCTCATCGCAGAGTTGGTCAGTGTGTTGCCCAGCCTTTCCGTTGCTCCTTTTGCACTGTATTTGGCTACCCGGTCACCCCAACCTGCTCAAATCAACTCCGAAAATTCTGAAACTTGGTAGATCGGTTAGAAAAAATATAATAAGCTATTCTAAAAAAGAAAATTCCAAAAATGACCAAAAATTTTGAAAGATGATGGGTTGCCTCCCATCAAGTGCCGCATTTAACGTCGTGGCACAACGCAAATCACTTTACCACTTTTCTCGCCACTTGGAAGATATGAATTGGGCACCCTAGCTTGGAATCAAGCTTGTGACCACGGGTGGTGGGGGTGGTAAGTAGATGACCGAGCCAAGCCTTAATTTCTTCATTTTGCACTTCTTGGCTCTCATGTGAGGTATGTCATTTTGCTTTCTTGGTTCGTCAAATTTTAAGATGTATGGTATGAATTTTTCCTCCTCGAAAAACTTCATTGATTCGTGTAGTTCAACTTCCGTATCACCACACAATTCCAATGTTGAAAAATTCTTGGAATGTGCCTTCAAACCTTCAACTTGCAAATTTTTCCGGATTTTGACATCCCCATTTTCCCTCGGAATAGAGTCAATTTCAACCAAATTTTCAATCACCCCAGTTGACTCTAATTCCATATTTTTCTCGACATCACTAACACTCATGGAGTCAGTTGGGGGATGTTCAAGGCTTGATTCCTCAAAGTAAGTCTCACTCTCACCCTCGGAATTGGACTCTTCTTGGCTTCCATCCACACTCTCAACTCGAGAGGCATAATGAGCCTTCATCAATGCTTGCATTTGATCTTCCAAAGTGCGGATGTGCTCATCATTTTGAGTCACATCATGTTTCAATTCCTCGAGTGCAAAGTTATTCTTTTCCTCATTTTCAAGAATGGCCTCCAACATGAGCATCATCCTCTCATTTTGAGCATTTGAGAGTTCTTCTTGGTTTTGTTCAAGTACCAAGGAAGAATTTTCAACTTCAACCTCTAAGGAAGGTTCTTGGCTATCACTCACCTCCAAGGCTTTTTGAACCCTTGAAGCTTCAATCATAGCATCCATTTGTGAGTGCAACCTTTCAAGTGCCAAATCATTTTGGAGACTAGTCTCCAAAAGTTCTTCCAAGAAATTTTGATCACGGTTCCCTTCTTCAAGTAGGCACTCCAACATGAGCTTGAACTCTCCATTTCTACCATGCTCACTTTCCTTTACTTCTTCACCCCTAAAATTTCCATTACAAAAAGTAGAATCATCATAGTGGGGGCTTGGGGAAGGGACGGACAAATATACACAATCATACCAATGACCATTTTGGCAACCACATCTATCACAAATACTCCACTCATGGGTTTGAGATTGTGCGCACAATCCATCCCCGAGAGAATTTAAACAGTTTTTCCACGAGTATGGTCCTCCACAATAAGGACAAGGGTCATCAAAGTATGAACAACTACCATCCGACCAATTTTCGTTATATGATGCCATTTTATTTTTCTTTTTTTTTTATCAAAAATCAAGAAAATAAGCAATAAAAATAATTACACAAATATTTACAAGTTTGGATCAAAGCACTTATGCTTACTTCTCAAACAACCTAAATTACGCCAATTGTTCCCCAGCAACGGCGCCAAAATTTGATACACTCAAATTACACCTTAACATAGTGTAAGCGGTCGATTGTCAAATATAATAACCCAACAAGGTTGGGGTCGAATCCCGCAGATAACAATATGGAGGCGATTAAGAATGTAAGAGAATTATCACTTATCGCACAATGCCAAACAAATAGATTTTGGTTTTGAAAATGTTTATAACTAAGTGAGAAAATATAAACTAACATAGAAAGCGAGTAAAATGACCAATGGAAACAAGAATTAATGCATCGGGTATTACAGTCAAGTAACGATCCAATGTATTTCACGATTTTACAAATATGAGCGAGTTTATGTGAATTAGCCACGGATAATAATTCTAAATTAGCTTTTTCCAAAGACTAATAAGACTTCCTAATTGAGTTATTCCTAACCCAATCAAGAGATTAAGCACACCGGATATGACTACAAGTAGTTCAATCTTATCCCTAGAATCTATAAAATGAGGGTTAAAGCCTCAAGTTCTTGTTAATTAATCTTTTCCAACCCCAAATTATCTTTTCCAAAATTAATTAGGATTTAATGGGCGATCCCTTTGAAAACATTAAAGAACAAGAATAATTAAAGTAACAATAAATCACTTCATAAATATATAAAAATCATTAAATACATAAGCACAACAAGGTATTTAATCCACACTTTAAATATGAATATTTCCATAAACAATATTCAAGTGTTGGAAAAAAATACGACACACTTAAATATTCAATACAAATTAAGGAAATGAAGAAACAAACATAAATGGGTAAGAAATCCTTAACCACAAAATGGAAATCTTCAAATCCCAAGTGTATGTGCAAACCCTAGCTTCCACAAATGTTTTCTCTCTTCTTCTCTACTCAAAAATATATTTTAAAATGCTAAAGATATGCCAAAAGATCTGCTAGGTCGAGTATATGTGAGTTGGGAAGGAGAAAATGTGATTTTACATTTCTATCCAGTGCGGAAAAATCCTCGCAGGTGCGGTCTGCAGAAGCGGACTATACATCGCAAGTGCGGTTCTGGGTGACTTAAGCACATTCCGCAGATGCGGAAAAAACATCGCACCTGCACTTTCGCAGGTGCGTGAACCACTTCGCATGTGCACTTTTCTACTGTTAAGATTCATCCGCAGGTGCATTCAGTCCTCCGCAGGTGCGAGGTCGCACCAGCGGCCCAAAGTTCGCAGGTGCGGAATCACTGGAGGTTTTTGTGCATTTTTCACCACTTTGTGCTCAACTCCACTCCAATTCAACACCAACCACTTCATGGCATCATTTTCCTGAAATTCGAGCAATACACACTATAAACGACCTCATGTTATCATTGAGAGACGCAAAATCTAACGAAAAGAGGATAAAACGAGTGGTATAATCACCACTCATCAGTATACTTCGCCGATGACTCCTGAACTACATACGGCCTGATTCCTGTAATACCAGGGATTTGTAGGCAGCTCAGAAACCAGGGGCCGGCCTAAATTTGTTCAAACCATTTCGCTCAGTCAAAATTGGCCATCATATCTTTACCCGACAACTCTTTCATCCTTTCCGGGTAAAGAGGGGCAGTTGTTGATACCCAAATTTTCCTCAAATTACTTTTAAACTTGCATATATATCTGTAAAATCAGTTTTTATAATAATTGGTATTTTTTTGTAATTTTCCACACTTTACTAATTTATCCAGTATTTTATCTCCAATAATTAATCATAAATTACATTCCAAATGATTTCAAAAAATTCCTTGGCTTAATATATCATTTTTTAATCCTATTAAGATTTAATTATTTCATAATTAGCGAAATTGTTGGCTATAGTTATAGCCTAATTATATAATTTGTGCCATTTCTACTCGATAATCAGTCATTTTATATTTTTTATACTAATTATTCACTTTAATTTCATATATTTATAATTAATTTCATTTTTATAATTCTTAGCCATTTTTATCAATTATTTATCTATTTTTTATGGGTATTTAACATTTAGTCACTTATAATTTTTTATTTTTACCCAATTAACCTGGACCCCTTAATCCAATTAATACAGCACAGTCTTCAAATCTCACCCGGCCCAATCCCTCTTTGATCTAAGCCGTTGATTAATTCAAATCAACGGCCCAAATCTCTCCCTTCCTTAATTAACCCCTAAATGACTACCCCCCCCCCTCCGTTCATTCCCC
>ML388937.1:6352-67173 GCA_005239525.1 Nicotiana knightiana
CGATCTTAACCCTTCAGGGGAGCGGATTTGTGGTTAGGATAGGAATATACCTAGTCACCGTGCTTAATTAAACATCATAATCTTAGTGCGTTCTAATAGATTAATTTCATAGGAATATAGGCGTTAATCTATTGAGAATAGGCGAGTAGTACTTCGGGAGAAGGCTACGAGAGCAACTATCGATTAATAAGCAACCATGAGTGAATTATATGAAAGGGAGAGCTAATTAGAATGCAATATGAATGGTGAATTGATAACAACCCTGGAATATTTGTCTCTATTGAATACACAACAATTGTCTCGTTACTTGATAATTAGTTCATATAATCGTAGAACAAATTAGTTATATTATTGGATTTTGTTTTGGCTCGATTAAATAGAAATTAGAGTGATTCAATAAGTAGTTTACGCAAGTCCCTGTGGGTTCGACATTCGATTTAACATTATATACTTGCTTCGACCACGTATACTTTCATGTGTGATTTGGACCAACAATACAATATGGTGATATCATAGTCTTACAATAGCTCCAACCACCTTCTCTGTCTCAAATTGAGATTATTTTGCTTGAACAAATACTGAAGGCTCTGATGATCCGCAAAAACCTAACACGACACGCCGTAAAGGTAGTGCCCCAAATCTTCAGCACATGAACAATGGTTCCTAACTCTAAATCATGGACATGGTAATTCTTCTCATGAACCTTCAACTTCTGCGACACATATGCAATCAGCTTGCCCTCCTACATCAATACCGCACCAAGCCCAACATGGGACATATCACAATATACCGTATATGACCTTGAACCTGTAGACAACACCAACACCGGTGCTATAGTCAAAGTAGTCTTGAGCTTCTAAAAGCTCGCCTCACACTCGTCTGACCATATGAACGGGGCACCTTTCTAGGTCAACCTGGTCAATAGGGTTGCTATAGATGAAACCCCCTCCACAAAGCGACGGTAATAGCCTGCCAAACCGAAGAAACTCCTGATCTCCGTAGCTGGAGTGGGTGTAGGCCAGTTTTGAACTGCCTCAATCTTCTTAGGATCCACCTGAATGCCCTATGCAGATACAACGTGCCCTAAGAAAGCGACTGAATCCAACCAGAACTCGCGCTTTGAAAATTTAGCATACAACTGGTTGTCTCTCAAAGTCTAAAGCACAATCCTAAGATTCTACTCATGCTCCTCTCGACTGCGGGAGTAGATCAAGATATCATCAATAAAAACAATCACAAAGGAGTCCAAATAAGGCTTGAACACTCGGTTCATAAAATTCATAAATGCTGCTGGGGCATTGGTTAACCCTAAGGACATCACCAGAAACTCAGAATGCACATACCGAGTCCAAAACGCTGACTTAGGGACATCAGATGCCCTAATCCTCAACTAATGGTAGCCAGATCTCAAATCAATATTCGAAAACACCTTGGCACCCTGAAGCTGATCAAATAAATCATCAATCCTCGACAATGGATACTTGTTCTTGATGGTGACTTTGTTCAACTATCGATAATATATACACATCCTCATCGATCCATCCTTCTTCTTCACAAACAACACAGGTGCACCCCAGGGCGAGACACTAGGTCTAATGAAGCCCTTATCAAGCAAATCTTGCAACTTTTTCTTCAATTCCTTCAACTCTAGCAAGGCCATACGGTATGTAGAAATGGAAATGGGCTCAGTGCCCAGATCCAAATCAATACAGAAATCAATATCCCTGTCGGGTGGCATCCTCGACAGGTCTGTAAGAAATACCTCTGGAAACTTACGAACAACTGGTACGGAATCCATGGAAGGAACCTTTGCACTAGAATCACGAACATAAGCCAAATAAGCTAGTCATCCCTTCTCGTCCATATACCTAGCCTTCATGTAACAGATAACCCTGCTGGTAGAATGGCCAAGAGTCCCTCTCCATTCTAATCAACCCTGGCAAGGCTAATTTCATTGTCTTGACGTGACAGTCCAATATAACATGATAAGGTAACAACTAATCCATACCCAATATAACATCAAAATCAACCATATCAAGAAGTAAGATATCTACTCTAGTCTCAAGACTCCCAATGGTGACCACACACGAACGATAAACACGATCTACAACAATATAACATCCCCCACAGGTGTGGACACATATACAGGGGCACTCAAAGAATCACGAGGCAGAACCAAATATGAAGCAAATAAGATGATACATAGGAGTAAGTGGAACCCGAATCAAATAGAACTGAAGCATCTCTATGGCAAACTAAGACAATACCTGTGATAACAGCATCAGATGACTCAGCCTCAGGACTAGTCGGAAAAGCATAGCATCTGGGATGGGGCCCACCACTCCGAACTACATCTCTAGGACGACCCCTGGCTGGATGGCCTCCACCTCTAGCGGCCTGACCTCCACCTCTAATGGTCAGACCACCACCTCTGGCTGCCTAACCCCTACCTCTAGCTGGCTGAGCGGGCGGTGCAACACCTGGTGCCGGGACCATGGAACGAGAACCTTGATGCTGTGAATTGCTCGATGCACGAGGGAAATATCTAGCAATGTGCCTCAGATAACCACAAGTATAACAAGACCTTGGATGCTGTGACTACTGGCCGTCAAACTGACCCTGTCGACCTGAGTAACTACCCTGGAAACTCTGGAGTGGAGGTGCACTAATAGGAGCTGGTGGTGCATTGTAGGCTAGCTGATCAGAATAAAGCATATGAGGGCCACGACCACCTGGAGCACCATGGGATGCTTGGAGTGCTGAATGAATTGGCCTAGGAGGATGGCCCCTACCAAAAGTACCCCGGCCTCCAAATGAGGCACCGCTGAACCCATCGAAATAGCGAGGTTTCTTGTGAAACCCATGACCTCCCTGAGCAAGAATCACCTCAACTCGCCTGGTGACATTGGCAGCCTCCTGAAAGGAAATCTCAATCCTAGTATCCTTAGACATCTGCAATTTGATAGGTTGAGCAAGTCCCTAATTAAACCTCCTCACCAGTCATCTGAAATGCAGCAAAATCGACCCTATTGGTCTCCACTATACCCATGTTTCGTAGAACCTCATGACAGTTGCCAAGATACTCCTGGGAGTCCTCTGAAGATGCACTACTTAAGTGAACTGGAAAGAGCTTGGTGAATCCAATATCCATAAAGCCTCAAAAGACATAGCTGGGCCATCACCGGCCTGTGCCGCAACAACCGGCTAAACTACTCTGACTGGATGAGCTGCTGGAG
The DNA here is from genome assembly GCA_005239525.1 of Nicotiana knightiana. Lineage (NCBI taxonomy): Eukaryota > Viridiplantae > Streptophyta > Magnoliopsida > Solanales > Solanaceae > Nicotiana > Nicotiana knightiana. The sequence goes on from ML388937.1 coordinate 9,589, forward strand.
TCTGATACTGGGGAGCCATTTTCTCTGCAATGTGAGTAGCAGGAGTCTGTTCTCCTCCTTCAGCCTGAGAGACGGCTGGTGCCATGGAAATACGCCAGTTTGGGCCACACTCTCCATAAGACCCACCAAACAGACCAAAGCGTCTTGAAGAACTAGGGTGACAATGAACCCCTCCGGAACCTGAGCTGGCCCAGCAGGAACAATCTAGGATGGAGCCTCCTCGTCAAACTCTACCCGAGGCTCCACTGTTGGGGCTGTTGGTGGGGATCTGGGTTGAGCTCTATCCCATCCTCAGCCTCTGGCACGGCCTCAACCTCGACCTCTGCCCCTCGTAGGAGCTACCACTGGAGGCTCTGGATTCTGCTCAGCTGAAGATGCGGTATGTATTTTCTCCATCTGCGAGAGAATAAGAGTAGAAGAGTTCAATCACTACTGAGAAAACAAAATCGCACGACAGAGAAGAATAGAAGTAAAATTTGTTCCTAAACTTCATAGCCTCTGGAATATAAGTACAAACGTCTGCGTACCGACCCATCAGACTCTATTAAGCTCGCTCATGAATTGTGAGACCTAGTCAACCTAGGGCTATGATACCAACTTGTCACGACCCGAAATTTCCACTGTTGGGACCGTGATGGCGCCTAACATTCCACTTTCTAGGCAAGACAACTTTAGATTATTATTAATCTAAACCTTATTCAATTAATTAAATAACAACAATTAAACTAAAGTGAAATATAGCGAATGCAGAATAATATAAAGGCTTCAACATTTACTACCACCCGGATATAGAGTCACAATTCACGAGCTATTATGATTACTACAAAAATAGTTTGAGAAAGGAAAATACACTATTTTGAAGAAGAAAAACAGTAAATGAAAAAACTAGGAAGAGACTTCAGGGTCCCTAGACGTCAGAAAATATACCTTGGGTCTCTTGATAGCAAATCTGGTAGCTAACCTTTCAATCAACTAGAGCCGGTACCAAAATCTACACAAAAAGTGCAGAGTGCAGTATCAGTACAATTGACCCCATGTACTGGTAAGTGTCGAGCCTAACCTCGACGAAGTAGTGATGAGGCTAAGACAAGATACCTACAAATCAAACCTGTACAATTTAACAGTATATATATGCAAATAACAACGATGAAGAACTGGACAGGTAATATTGGGAGGGGGAACATGCTAGAGGAATACGAGATAAAGAACTATAGTAGAATGATAACTTGAACAACCAATATACTATGAACCAATAAGAACAAGTAAACACAGTAAAGGAAAGATTGCACGTCATCACCCTTTATGCTTTACTCTCATCCTCACCATAAAATCAATAGAAACGGCACGACATCACCATTCGTGCTTTAACTCTCATAACATGACACGACATCACCCTTCGTGCATTAACACTCACAATAATGCACAACATAACACTCACAATATGGCATGACATCACCCTTCATGCTTTCACTCTCATCCTCACGTAATGTCAAAAGAAACAGCACAACAACACCCTGCGTGCATTAACACTTTCCCTTACCATAATGCAATGAACAAATAACAATAGGGAGATAAAATAACAAGTACAAGACTTACTTCCACAATTGGTTCCACAATGCCAACCTCAACTTCGGAATCAATACTCAATTATCACCACAAGATTCTTAAACTTGATAAAAGAAATTGATTTAGCAATACTAGTTTAAACATGGATAACATGAACAGAGGAAGCTATAATTGCAAGAAGCCAAGCCTCACCCGCATGCTTTAACCCAACTACAACGCATAAGTACTCGTCACCTCACATATACATTCTTCCCAACAATTAAACAAGTAGCAATTAGGCAAACAATTCCTATTCCCTCAAGACAAGGTTAACCACGACACTTACCTCGCTCCAACGATCAAACTCAAAGCTCAACCACAGATTTTCCTTTCACACAAGCCTCCGAACCAATAGAATCTAGCAAATTACCAACCAAACAGTTCAATTTAAGCCTTAGGAACTACCCACGATTGTAAAGAGTTCAATTTAGGCCATTTTTGAAAAAGTCAACTCCTGGGCCCGCTTGGTCTAAACCCGAAATTCGGACCAAAACCTGATTACTCATTCACCCCCGAGCTCGATTATGTGATTTGTTTTGGTATTCGACCTCAATTTGAGGTCTAAATTCCCAAAATACCAAATCCCTAATTTCTACCCAAAACCCCCAATTCTCCTATGAATACTTTAGATTATTGGTGGAATCATAGGAAAAAGTAGTGGAAGATTGAAAGAAACTAGTTTAAAATCACTTACCAATGATTTGGGGAAGAAAAGTCCTTTGGAAAATCGCCTCTTGTGTTTCTAGGTTTGAAAATTTGAAGAATGAATCAAAAATCCCGTCTAAGTCATCTTTTGTTCAGCTACAGGTATCACATTTATGACCTGGTGTTCATAAATGCAAACCCGAAAATGCGACATGCTTTTCGCAAATGCAGAAAGTGCCCTAGGCCTGCAGCCATCGCAAATGCGAACAAGTATTCGTAAATGAGAATAAGAGAGGATCGCAAATGCGACCAAAACTTCGCAAATGCGAAGGTCCACCCCCATCCCATTTCTCACAAATGCGATGGTCTCTTCGCAAATGCGAGGCTCGCATTTGCGAGCCAGATCTCGCAAATGCAAAATCTGCAGGTCAGATGTACACCAGCTATTATTTCTAAGTTCAATTCACTCCGTAGCCTATCCGAAACTCACCCGAGCCCTCAGGGCTCCAAACCAAGTATGCACAGAAGTCTAAAAACATCATACGAACTTGCTCGTGCGATAAAATCTCCAAAATAACACCTAGAACTACGAATTGAACACCAAATCAAATAAAATTTATAAGAAAACTTTGAAACCTCTATTTTCACAATCGGGCGTCCGAATCACGTCAAACCAACTCCGATTTTCATCAAATTTCACAGACAAGTCATAAATATGGTATTGGACCTATACCAGATTCCAGAACCAAAATACGAACCCGATATCCAAAAAGTCAAGCTGTGGTCAAACATGTCAAATTCATTAAGCCTTTGACTTTTAAATTTTGACAAAGTCTGATATCTCGGGCTAGGGACTTGGGAATCCGATTCCGGGCATACGCCCAATTCCCAAATCATGGTATGGATCCACCGGGACTGTCAAAACATGAATCCAGATCCGTTTACTAAAATTGTTGACCAAAGTTAACTCAAATGATGTTTTTAGGCAAAAATTCTTATTTTTCTCAGTTTTTGTCATAAAAACTTTCCGAAAAGACGCCTGAACTGTGCACGTAAATTGAAGAGGCTAAAATATGATTTTTAAGGCTTCAGATCATAGAATTAGGTTTCAAAACATGAGATCACCTATGGGGTCATCACAGTCTCTACTTGAGAAAGAGAGACTTAGTCTAGGAAAACTTGGCTAGCAAGAAATTGGGTCAATTGAGAGATTGATAAACCCAATTAAAGGGTTGAATCTAGAGATAGTAAAACCCGAATTGAGCTTATTATCAACTGTTTTGTTCAATACCCATTTGGACTTGAGAAAGTCAAATTGGGCAAAATCACTCTCTAACTGAGAGGTATTGAGTGGGTAATCGAGTGTTGATAGCTATAATCCACCCCAACCAAGAAAACAAGCTTTAAGGCTTACCACTCATTAAGCGAACATCTTGGTGAAGGTCATAGCCCTAGGCCTTTTTACCATTTGAAAAACAAACAAAAACAATTTGCTAGTTTTAATCCTTAGTTTAAAATAGTTTTAGACAAACCAACTTTTAAGGAAGTGTAATCAAAGATAATTCAAGCTGATTCACTCAAAATATATACTCCTAGTCCCATTCATAGCTCCCTGTTTAAAATCGGTCCCGACTCTTTGTTGGGTACTATTATTGCTCCGACCGTTTCATAACCTCAAATAGAGGTGTGGCTTAGATGAGATCCAGGAAAAGACTTCGTTCAAAATGAATTTCGGTACATATTGTTATAATCTGATGCCCTTCGAGTTGAAGAAAACCGGAGCCACTTATCAACGGCTCGTGAACAAGATGTTTGAAAATCAAATAGGAAAAACTATGGAAGTTTATATAGAAGATATGCTCATTAAGTCTTTGAATACAGGTGACCACCTTAAACATCTGCAAGAACCTTTGACATCTTGAGGAAGCATAACATGAAGCTTAATCCCGAGAAATGCACATTCGGGGTTAGTTCTTATAAGTTTCTAAGGTTTCTGGTCTCACAAAGGGGAACTAAGGTAAACCTAGATTCAAGGCCATAGAAGACATCCCGGATCAATTATCTAGTGTAAAGGAACTCCAAAGACTCACAGGAAGGTTGGCAGCTTTGAGCAGGTTTATTTCCCTATCATCAGAAAAATGTCATCATTTTTTCGCATTACTCAAAAAGAAAATGATTTCGAATGGACACTAGAGTGTCAACAAGATTTGAAGAGGTACTTGTCAAACCCTCAATTTCTCTCAAAACCAAAATAAGGCAAAACATTGCCTGGTCTATCTCGCGATCTCAGAAGTTGCGGTAAGTGCGATTTTAGTCTGTGAGGATGGAGGTACGCAATCTCCCATTTTTATGTTAGAAAAATTTTAACAGGAGAAGAAACTCGTTACCGACATTTGGAAAAATTGGCCTTAGCTCTCGTAGTTGCCGCTCGGAAGCTGAGGCCCTACTTCCAACGCCACCTGATAATCGTAGTGACTACTTTTCCTTTGAGGAAATCCTACATAAGCCTGAGCTCTTGGGAAGATTGGCCAAATGGGCCATTGAAATGAGTGAGTTCGACATAGAATGCAAAGGAAGGTATGAAATTAAATCACAGGTCTTGGCTGATTTTGTGGCCGATTTCTGTCCGGGACTAGTGCTCTAGCAACCAAGGAGGCAGTACTGGTGTGGGAATCGACATCGGGGGTTTGGACCTTATTTATGGATGGAGATTCCAATGTGAAAGGGTCTAGACTCGGAATAATCTTAATCACACCTTCAGGGAAAACTTTAAGTCAAACCATTAGAACGATCCCTTTAACTAACAATAAAGTAAAGTATGAAGCTTTGATTGCAGGACTCGGACTGGCTGGGGGACTTGAATCCGAGGCCTTTGAAATCAAATGTGACTCACAACTAGTGGTAAATCAGGTCTACGATATCTTTGACACCAAAGAAGAACGTATGCGACAATACGTAGTAAAGGTCCAAGCTCTTTTGGTGCAATTTCGGGAGTGGTCAATTACTCATATCCCGAGGGAGGATAATGCAGAGAAGATGCATTGACAAACTTAGGATCATCGGTGGAGATAAATGGATTGGAGTTCGGGACGGTAGTACAACTGATGAACTCAGTCCTGGATACAGATGGTTACTATGAGGTAAATTCGACTGGTTTGGTCTGGGACTAGAAAATGAAATAATCGACTATCTCGAGCGCGAGAAGTTTCCTGAAGACCCAAAAGCATCACGGGCATTATGCGCCAAAGCTGCACAATGTAGCTTCATTAGAGTCCAATTGTGTTGAAAATCTTTCCAAGTCCCACTGGCCTGGTGCTTAGGAGCTTCAAAAGCTAATTATGTCATTAGATAGGTCCACGAAGGGATATGCTGCAACCACTCCGGTGCAGATTCTTTGGTGCTGAAGTTGGTAGGGGAAGGATATTGCTGACCTAGCATGGAATAGGACGCCAAAGACTTCTTACAAAAATGTGGTAAGTTCCAACACTACGCATCACTAGTGCATCAACCGGCAAAACCCTTACATTCGATTCTGTCTGCATGGCCGTTCATGAATTAGGGGAGGGACATCGTAGGACTGCTGTCACCGGCTCGTGGAATGGTAAGATCTCTTTTAATTCTGACTGACTATTTTTCTAGATAGGTGGAAGCAGGTCCTTATCAGAAGATTGGAGAACGTGAAGTGGTCGATTTCCTATGGAAAAATATAATTTGCAGGTTCGGAATACCAAAAAAAATAGCATGCGACAATGGGCCGCGATTTATTGGTGCAAAATTTACAAAGTTCCTCGAAGATTTGAAGGTAAAGAGGATCACATCTTCTCTTTATCACCCAAGCGCGAATGACCAAGCGGAGTCAAAGAAAAAATTGATTATTCAAAACCTTAAGAAAAGGTTGGAAGCGGAGAGAGGCAAATGGCCCGAAGATTTTCCCGGAGTTCTATGGGCCTACTGAACAACGGCTAAGTCGAGCATAGGAGAAACTCCTTTTTTCCCTTGTGTACGGTGTTGAAGCTCTAATCCTGGTGGAAGTGAGTGAATCCACTTTGAGATATTTCCAGGCAGATGAAGAATCAAACAATGAAGCAATGTTAATCAACTTTAATTGCTCGATGAACACAGGGACATGGGGCATGTAAGAATGACGGGGAAGCTGGGTGCAATGTGGGAATGTCCCTACCTGATTTCAGCTATCACTGGGAAATGTTCATACGAGTTGGAGAACCAGAATGGAGACAAGTTTCATAGAAACTAGAACGTGGCACACCTCAAAAGATATTATTGATGATGAACATTATCCGAGCGGAAAGTATGTGCTGCACTTTTTTTCCCTCTGTTCAGTTTTTGTCCCAATTGGGTTTTTTCTGGCAAGGTTTTTAATGAGGCAGTGATAGAAATCATACTACAAAGACAACAACAATAAGACCTTTGGTAGAAAGGAAAACAAGTAAGCTTCCACTCGGGTACGGTTAGATAATCTTAGCTCGGTAGCAAATTCCCACTAGGAAGTTAAATTTGCTACCGAACTAAGGTTACCCGACCATTCACGAGCCCTAACCACTACAGGATTGTTAGATTGTTTTTTGCTCGATAGCATGGATTCCTAATGGGATGTATGGTGTGTTGCCTAGTTAAGAATTATCTAGGAATTCATTGGTGGAATCATTGAAGGCACAAGACTTTCGGTGTTCCAATTTGCATTCTTCACATTTGAACACTAGGGGGGGGGGGGAGAATGATATAAGTATACGACAACATTGAATACCACGTCAATCGGGAAATAAAAATTTAGAAACATAAATGTATCATCGCGACCGGGGACTACGCAGCCAACCCCGTAGAAACAAGTTATACAAGACAGCCACAAGTAATGGCAATTTCTTTTTAGCACAGTAAATGCTTGTGTATTTTTGAAAATAGAAGGACTTATTTGAAATAAAATCCTTTTGTTTTTATCTTGTTTCTTATTTGAACGATGAACTAACTTTGTCATTTGAAAGTTAAATAAGTACTTCAAATGTTAGTGCCTTAATGAATAAGAGACGTCCTCTTCAAGAACACCGTAAACATAAGAGGGACCTCTTATGAAAACCCGCACGTTAAAGGGTTGGTTTTGGAAGAATTTATGCCCGAAATAAAAATGCCTTCGGGGAAAAATGCACCCCAAGACGTACATGAAAGGACGCAAAATTAAACTTGCGCAAATACCTACAGAAACCCTCACGTAAAAGGGATAGTGCTTGGAACCAAAGTGCTTTGAGGAAAATGCATTCGAGACTACACATGGTAAAGCGCGAATAGAAAAACGACTTGCATGGATATTCAAACTAAGTAAGAATAAACCAATACTTGAGCGAAAACATGTCTTTATTTACAATAACGTGCCAAAAAAGAAAAAGTACAAGAATAGGACAAATAGAAGGAAAGCTTAACTACAGTATCTCCGGAACCAGGAGGAAGAGAAGTATCCGCACCCCCGGGAGAAGTAGGTGGATTCACCGATGGCTCGACATATTCCCCAGATTGGTCTTCAACATTGTCACCTTCCGATTCCTCTTCAGTCCCGAAAACTCGTGATGTTTTAGACGTCAATACCACACAAGAAGATAGATTAAATTGTGTGGTACCCAATTTTCGAGTGCTGTCTCTCTAGAAGAACCTGGTTCTTCTTGGTGTTCCAACTTCTACTGTTGTGGAATAATAAAAGCAGTAAAGTTAAAACACAGATATTTTTACGTGGAAACCACCTGGCTCATAAGATGAAAAAACCACGACCTACTCCTCAATAGGATTTGCTCAAACTCTTCACTAAAACTCTGAGCCAAACAGACTTACAAAATAAACTATTTTGTAATCCTAGGACTAACTTTAATCCCTTTGTACTAACTAGCCCCTAGCTAATTTCTAAAAGCTTCAAGTTAACTCTAACTTGAACAATGCGTACCTATTACAATTGCTTCTATGAAAGCTGAAAAGATACAATATTAAAACTCCTACTACAACCAACTAGACTCAATGATAAGCAGATGGAACTGGTTCTTCTAGCTGGTTTGTAGCCTTTGTGTCTCATAATAATTCTGCTTTCAAAATATCTGGGAATTTTCCTTTCAGATCTTGATTCACTTATGCACTTGTGCATTCTTGATTTAAGCAAGAATACTTCAATTATTTATAAAGTCAGTTGTTGAGTTTGTCGTTAAGTTCTAGTACAATTCTACCTGGGAGAACGAGTTCGTATTAACTCAACTTCCTTCCTTTGTTACACTGTCCTTGCTGAATTCAACTTCTGTTCTCTCATCAATTTGCAACCTTTTCGCATTAGGAGACACTCTCCTTGTTCATTGATACTTTACAATCGCATTGATCTTCTATGCATATAAGGTTTGTGTGCCAACGCGTCAGGTCAAGTATGTGTGTTCTGATGGACGTGGTTCAACTGGTCAGACATTTGTCAATCTTCAAAACTATGTAGTGACTTGGGTCAACAAATTCCCCCTTTTTGATGATGGCAAAATCTGTGCTTCTCCCTGTATACAACTCAAAACACTTTGTATGTTTTTAAGCATTTATCATAGAGAAACCAGGTTCATTAGGTTATAAATATCACTTGAAATATAAAAGCACATTTATTCCCCCTTTTGGCATCATCGAAAAGTTTGCAAAATGATAAACTCACCAGTGTTGTTAACATTACTCATGGCCATTGAGGCTACTGCAGGTGCAAACATGATTAATCATCATAAGAAACCAATAAATGTAATACAAGAAATTGAGACAAGTCAATAAAAAAATAGAAAAAATTCATTGATTAGGAACGTACATCAACCACCATACAAAAAAAAAAAAACAGCCATAACCATGCGCAAAACAGAATAAAAATAATAAAAACAGAACAACTGGTCTAAAGAGGGGTTTTGGAAGCGCTGGACAGCATAAGGATGGGAGGTGCAGAGGAGTTTGTGGTCTTGTTTTGTAGAAGAGAAAGCATCTGATTAAGAACACCCTCGTTCTTTTCCTTCTCTTTTGCTAATTCAGCCCTGAGAGCATCCCGCTCAGCTTCATCCTCAATCAAACGAGATTTCAAACGAAGGATCTCCATATTCTTGATCTCGCTTTCCTGCACCAAAGTTCTAACTTTGCTATTGACAGGCTGCTTCCTATATGAACCAGGTTCATTTGCCGGAACATTGATAGTATAATCGCAAGTCAGCAAAGTATCCTTCCCAAAATAGTCCTTGGCAGTAGCCATCTCAGCCTTTTTCACAGGAACATCAAAATGAGCAAGCACAGCTGTCAGAATAAAGCCATATGGGATTACATGTGCTTTTGTTCCATTCAAAACTCTGTCCAAGAGTTGGATGATGAAGGCGGTCCAATTTATCTGCTTACCCCTATACAAGCATTCCATCAAGGGGGATCCACAATATTCAAGCCAACAATAAGAACCCAACACAAGTCAAATAATTCCAAGTAAGGATAAGTTGATTAAGATATACGTTATCTAAACTCCTTATGAGGTTGCGTAATTATGAGAGATATTCAACAATTCAAATAAGGGTAAGCAGTAAAAGATACTTGTAACTCTAATCAAGGCTAAACAATTAGAGAATAAGATAATACTAATTTCAATTAGATAGACAGTTTATGAAAAGTATAGCATAACGGTAGAAGAGGTAAAACCTTCAGTTAAGTCAATTAGGAGTCAAATAGGCAATAGAGTGAATCCAAAAGCAAGAAATTCTAATTTAAGCAGGTAGAGATGAAACTAGTAGTTAGGAACTTACTCTAACAAATACAACTTCATTCACAGGGAATATAAGGACCTAAGAATCCTAAAAGACCAACCTTCTAAAAATAAGTTCGAGCACGCACTCGTCACCTCACGTACACGGACTACAATCAACATAGAAGACTCAAATCCAAAGGGGTAATTCCCCCACACAAGGTTAGGAAAGATACTTACCTCAAAGACGACAACCCCGGTACTCTAAAATAGACTTCTCGGGTGAAAAGGCCTCCGGACGGCTCAAATCCAACTAGAACAACTTCAAAGCACACATAAAACTTATAAGGATCTATTCCGGATAATAAAGTTTCAATCTTTATAAAAATCTTGAAAGCGACCCAAAAGTAGACCCCGGTCCCGCACCTCGGGACCCGATAAAAATTTAATAAATCTGAACACCCATACGAGTCCAACCATACTAATTTAATCAAATTCTGATATCAAATCGATGTTCCGACCCAGTTATTCTCTTTAGAAAAGTTTTGGATAAAAAGCCTCAGTTCTCCAATCAAAACATGGATTAAAATACAAAAAATATACTTAGATACTGATTTCCATGAAAAGACGAGAAGAACGCCGTGAAAATCACCTCAATTGAAGCTCTAGAACTCAAGATATGCTCAAAATACTAAAATGACGCAGTCTGATTTTGTTATACTCAGGGATTTTCGCATTTGCAACCAAAATACCCGCACCTGCGCATTTTCAGCTGTCAATTCCGCATTTGCGGACCATTTTGCGCACCTGCGGCTCCGTGGATGCGGACTCCACTTTGCATCTGCGAAACACCAGCACCAGCTCTCTTCTCCGACACTAAAATGAGCATAACTTCCTCATACGATGTCCAAATTCGACGATTCTTTTTGCTATAGCTTCCTAATTATGATACGGAACTAATGCTTCAATAAAAACAGAAATTATAGCTCATTTTTCTTAATGTGGTACAATTTATGCTTGAAGAAACGACGCCGAAATATAAAAAATCAGCGTAACACAACCCAGGCCTATCCAAAACTCACCCGAGCCCCTCGGGACCCTGTCCGAACATACGAATAAGTTCAATAACCTAACACGGACTCGATAGAGGCCTCAAATCACATCAAATAATGACGAAACTACAAAAATCGAACTTATGAACTTCCAAATCTTCCAACTTTTAAAACTCGTGCCGAAACCTATCAAACAAACCATGAATGACGTCAATTTTTGCAGGCAAGTCGCAATTTACTTAACAGAGTTGTTCCAACTCTTGAAATCGCATTCCGACCCCGGTATCACAAAAGTCAACTATTGGTCAAACTTCTCCATTTTCCAAACTTCAACTTTTTCAACTTTCGCCGAAATGTCTCTAATTATCCTACGGACCTCCAAATCCGAATCCGAACGCACGTCTAAGTCCAAATTCACCATACAAAGCTACTGACATCGTCCAAAACTCATTCAGGAGTCGTTAACGCAAAAAGTCAAATTCCAGTCAATTTCTCACCTCTTAAGCTTCCAAAACTAGAATCCTTCTTCCAATTCGACTCAGAATCATCTGGTAATTGAACTCAACCATGCACACATGTCGATATACATAATGTGAAGCTTCTCAAGGCCCTATGCCACATAACATAGCCTATATTCTCAAAATGCATGTCGGGTCGTTACACAATTGGACAATATTAGGAGCATTATATTTCATTACTCCACAAGATTTTTATTGTGATGACTTTATTCATAATGTGTATGATGTGGTGGAGGAAGGAGAATGGGATAAGGACAGGCTTATGGATATTTTACCTCATGATCTTGCACTTCATATCATTGAGAATATTAAGCATCCACAAATGCATGATGAATTAGTATACCTTATTGGATGTTGGAGGCTAGAGGTAACTTCACGGTCAAATTTGCTTGGGAATACACTAGGAGAAGAAGAGATCCATGGATTACATTTCAAAATATGTGGGTGAAAGGGATGCCTTTTAAGATTGCTTTTTTCATGTGGAAGGTTTGGAAAGCTAGGCTACTATTTGACGATCACTTCAGGAGGTGGGGCTATTTTATGCCAGCAAGGTGTTGGTGCTATCGAAATATAGACGAGGAGATATTAACTCATGTTTTATATAGATCATATGTAACTCACACTCTTTGGTATTACTTTCTCTCAAATGTAGGAATATCGATGGAAGGTCTCTTTTTGCAACAGGCAGTAACTAAATGTTGGACTGTCTAGTCTGTGCCTAGACTTAAACCTAAATTTCATGCACTGCCCTCCATCATTTTGTGGGAAATCTGAAAGAGGAGGAATAGTTATAAGCATGTGGAAGAAATTTCAATTAGTAGAGTTATATATCAGGTATCATCCACACTACAAGCCTTAGTCAAAGTGAGTAAGCCAAGTTTGCAGAATGTTCCAATCAAATGTCCAAATTTATTGCATATGATGGATAATTACACTCCACGTTTGAAGGTGACTAAAGTGCTGTGGAAAGTTCCTACTCAAGGATGGATAAAAGTCAATACGGATAGGGAATCAAGAGGTAACCTGGGCAGGAGTTCGATTGGATTTGTATCAAGGAATGAAGAAGGAGAAGTAAAGTATGCAATGGGGAAGGAAATCTAGGAGGTTACCAACACTGAAGCTGAAGCCCTTACTATTATTGAAGCATTGATATACTGCAGGCAGGATGGCTACACACATATCTGGGTGCACACAGACTCTATGATAGTGAAAAATATAGTTGATGGAACATGTATTGCACCTTGGATAGTAGAAACATACATAGAAGAAATCAAAGGTATAATGTAGAGATGCATTGTTAGAGTGTCACATAGTATGAGGGAGGTCAATAAACTGGCTGACTATTTAGCTAACTATGCTTTTGATAATAGCTATATGGAAGCACATGGCTTTGATCAATTGGAGGTACAACGCAGAAAAATTGTGAATAGTGATAAATTAAAATGTCTATATGTAAGAGTAAGGGTTGCAAGGGGTTGGGAGATGAGGAGGAAAGGTGTAGTAGGGGTTTGGAGAATGTAGAAGATCACCATGCTCAAGTCCTTAGGGATGAGAACATGATGGTCATTTTTTGTACTAACTTCGTTTTCATTTTTGTAGGAGATGCTACTGTAAACATGCCTTAACATTTCATACAACTTCAATGGGTGGTATTAGCATTTAGTGATCATTCCCTTGAAGGAGTATCAATGGTAGGCACAAGCATGGAATTAAACTTCAAGAAGGAGAAGCTAGGGATTGTGTCACAACCCAAACTGATGGGCCGCAACGGGCACCCGGTACCTTACTTAACCGAGTACTTATGTAATGTATCTTTCTTATTAACTTATCATAGGTAAGTGGGCCAGAAGGGGTTTCATGAGATAACTAGAGTAAACATGAGGGAATGCCCGATGTACAATGACCCCATCTGATATAGAAACTCATACTTTTGACATACGGCCCTATAAGGCCCATGTGATCCATTATATACTTAAAATATAGGCCGACAACAGTAAAGTGACAGCAAGAAACGACCACTTGGGTCTCCACAATATCGGCAATAAAGCTAAACATGATATCTAACATGATCGACCGTTCAACTTCCTTATCACATTGTGAAAACATGAACATCAACGAGATAAAGACACTATACGATGCCATGGATCCATCGAGGTCAAAATTCTCATGGTGCACGCCCGTTACTTGGCATGCGAGTCACCTCAATAACAATCACAGAGCAGAAAATTTGGGGTTTCGTACCCTCAGGGCCAAGTTTGAAAGCGTTACTTACCTCAAACCAAGCAAATCTCTTCTCCGCGATGCCTTTGCTTCTCAATTCAGCCTCCAAGTGTCCCGAATATAACCACAAGCAGTACGATGTGATAATATAGGCTAACAGAACAAATTCCACAAAGAAAACATGAAATTCCACCCAAAATCGACCCGAACCTAGCTCCCCACGCCCACGTCTCGAAATCTGAAAAAAATCACAAAACCCGAAAACCCATTCACTCGCGAGTCTAGCCATACAAAATTTACCAACATTTGACCTCAATTGCCCCTCCAAAATCCCAAAGTTCACTCTCCAATCCCCAAGCCCTAAACCCCCAATTTCTTACTTCAAAACCTCACTAATTAAGTATAAAATCAATGGAAAAACATAATTATTAAGGATAATTAGGATACAGGAACTTACCTCAGGGATAAACCTCGAATTCCCTTCAAAAATTTCCTCAAAATCCCCAAAGTCCGTCTTAAAAAATGTGAAAATGGGAAAAAATTCCCGAAGTCCTCTATTTATACTTTTTGCCCAGCAAAGCCGCACATGCGGTCCTAGTTCCGCATCTGCGGACCAAGATCTGTTTCTGGGGAAATTCATTTAAAATTTGGCTCATCTCCTGCGATCATTTGACCGCATCTGCGGCCATCGCGGATGCGGGATCCAAGCCACACCTGCGATCCAACTGTGCACCTGCGCCTCTCAAATCGCTTTCGGGCCTCTTAAACCGCTTCTGCGACCACCGCAGGTGCGAGATTTCTATCGCACCTGTTCCTTGAGACCAGGTATTCCTTAGCCGCACCTGCGGGTCCTCCTTCGCTTCTGCGGCCTCGCACATGCGGTCCCCACTCTGCAGGTGCGGAAACACCAGTAGCAACAGCTTCGGCTGCACTTCTCCAGCTCCAAACAATCCGATAACAACCCGAAATCACACCGAGGCCCTCGAGACTTCAACAAAGCAGACCAACAGGTCATATAACCCCATACGAACTTAGTCAAACCCTTGAATCACTCAAAACAACAAAACACCAAATTACACCCGAATTCAAGTCTAAGAACTTTTAAACTTTCGAATTCCGCAAACGATGTCGAAGCCTATCAAACCACGTCCGATTGATATCAAATATTACACGCACGTCAAAAATAACACCACAAACCTACTCCATCTTCTGAAAATCCATTCTGACACCAAAATTTCCATTGGCGACCAAAATCGCCAAATTTTTAACTTTCGCCAATTCAAGCCTCATTCTACTACGATCCACCAAATCACATTCTGGACATGCTCCTAAGTCCAAAATCACCTAACAGAGCTAACAGAACAATCAAAATTCAATTTGGACGTTGTTTACACACAAGTCGACATTCGGTCGACTTATCCAACTTAAGCTTCCAATTAAGAGACTAAATGTCTCAATTCACTCCGAAACCACTCTAGACCCGAACCAACCAACACGGTAGAATATAATACAGTTGTAAAGTAAAAAAGAAGCATAAATGGGGAAAACAAAACTATAACTCTCAAAACGACCGACCGGGTTGTTACATTTCATGCTAAGACTTCATCGGAATACAACTAGAAGACATATGACTCATACTACTTTAGTAGTTCACTTTGGCATTTCATTACTAGATCAAAATGTAATACCATTTTCGAGTATCACTTAAGAAAGTTGGTATTAGGAACTATGTACTTTACATAGCTTATTTTCATACATTTTGTAAGACCTAATGCTACTTTATTTTTTGTTTATTTTAAATATATATTAAAACTTATCCTAGGCACCTTGCCTAGTGGATTTGCTAAAAAAAGTATCATTATACCATATACTGTAATAGCATATTGTTGCAATAAATTATACACTATTGAATTAAATATTATATACCAAAATAGTATATAGCATGCTATTTTGGTATATCATACAAATTTCTTCTTCCGTAGTTCAACTCAATTTCAACCTAAATTTTAAATATATACTCCAAAATTTTCACCAAATTGACTCAAATTTTAACCACAACCTCCAATCAATTATTTCAAACTAAATATTTTGGTTTCAGAAAAAAACAAAAAAAAAAAAAAACATGAGAACTCCGTTGAAAAAGAACTCAATGAAAATTTCAAAAAATTCTAAAAGGACCAAACTGTAATAATATATTTGGAATGAACTGTATACCAAAATGGTATTTAGTATATCATTTTGGTATACATTATAAATTCTTTTTCGCCAGTTCAACGCAATAAATTAAACACTAATGAATTAAATATTATATACAAAAATTGTATATAGTATGTTATCTTGGTATATAGTACAAATTAGTCGTCTTCACTAGTTCAACTCAACTTAAAATCTACTCCAGAATTTTCACAAAATTAACTCAAACTGTATTCACAGCCTCCAGTCAAATATTTCAAACGAAATAGTTTTCTTTAAAAAGGAGTTTGAAAAAATATGAGAACTCCGTTGAAAAGTTAAAATCAAACACAATGAAAATTTCAAAAAATTCAAGAAGGAACAAATTGTAATAACATATCGTTAGAATACATTGTATACCAAAATGGTCTATAGTATATCATTTTGTTATACAATACAAATTCTTCTTCTCCAGTTCAACTCAACTTTAACCCAAATTAAAAAAAATTCAACGCCAAATCTCCACCATGAAAACGTCGTCTAAAAATTAAAACAAGTATCTGAAAATTTTGAAAATCTGAAAAGTGGTCCAACAATAATGATATACTGTTGCAACATATTATATATCATTGTAGTGTATTGTAAACTATTACAATATACTATTGCAGTATATTATATACTATTATAGTATATTATTGTAGAAATACTAAAATATGTACCTGCTAAATTATATTGTAGTAGTAAATTATATAATATATCAATATACTTTTACGATATATTATTGGCTAATTGTATTTTTTCTTCAGATTAAAAAGTTTCAAGCTCAACAATGGAAGGTCTTCAAAAATTTAATTCTAATAATCACCTCAAATGAGCTCCAAGTGCAACCAAATTTGAGTATAAATTTCCCAAAGGTACAATAGACAAAAAATTGTAATACCCACTTAGAATCAAATAACAAAATCTTCATGTTGATAATTCATATAAAAAAGATTCAAGCTCAATAATGGCGGGTCTTCGAACACATATAAAATCTCATATAGAGGAAGACAAAATCTATCGAACTCAATGAAATTGAGAATTTTGGGAAGAAACTATTGATACCCCTTTTTTTTTATATAGATTTACTTTCTATCTTTGTTTTGGTGGAATACATGAAAAAGAGAGGATAGAAAAGGTGGATAGATCAGAGACTATATGGAGGGAGATAATCCAATTAGAGAAAGTGAAGAAAGATAAAGAGAAGAAAAATATAGGGAAAAAGTATACGGAAACTTTAAACTGCATAGTTATAGTACAAGAATGAATAAGAAAAATGGGTACGCGAGTAAATATTTTTGGACGGCTAGGTGTATAGAGTAACAATTCTTAGAGTAGGTAAAAATGGGTAACTAGTTTGTCTTAAGTAGGTATAAATCATAGATTTCTCATTTATTAACCATCAATACATACACAAGAACACTCACTAGCCCAAAAAAACATTTATACACATATTATTATATGGGTTAGAAATGGTCAATGACAGTTGTCAGAATAATGAGATGATACATGAAACTAAAAACAAGTGGAATGTGAGTCAGCGGATGACTGGCACCGGGCTCGAGTGTGTGGCTGGTGTTAGACGGATCCCAAAGGCAGGGTAGCTGAAAATAAAGATTCAAAGATCTGATATCGGGTAGCATTTAATGAGCAGCCTTTATAGAGAATATCAACATTCAAGATGAACCATTATGTAGCCATCAATGACGCTTTTATTTTCATTCAAGAGGAGCTTGATTTGAGGATCTTGTCTCCCAAAATAGAGCTATAATTAGGAAGATTAACAACCATTGTAGGCGGGGGAAAAACATCCTACACACAAAAGCTATAATCTATTGTCTTGTTACGTCAATTTGAACACATGAACATTGCTTTTACTTTATCATCGAAAATGCTAAGTTCTTAGTCAGACTTGTTATATTCTTTAATTTTGTTCGTTAATCTTATTTTCTTTATTATTTATTTATCTTTTTTTGGTAAAATCGATTCACTTGTCTACAAACCACGTTATAAACTCAATTGTACTATTTACGGGTAAAACAATTTGGCGCCTACCGTTGGGCATAGACAACCGCATAATTGATTTGATCCTTTCGTTTTATTCTAACAAGTTTTGAAGTTTTTCTTAGCAAAAATCTGATATGGCTGTTAATGATATCAGTAATGTTTACAATGCTAGAGCACGCGATGAGCAGGAAGATGCGTTCCAACATGGTGATTCAACCAGCGAAACTCGCAACGAAGGGGATGAAGCAACCCCAGTTCGTGAAGGACAATATCCTCGACATGTGCGGGGCCCGACCCCAGATGATGCGGAGGATGAGCATGTTGTCGAAACGGTTAAAATATTGAGAGCACAACAAAAGGCGATCATGGATCACCTGTCGAGGCAAGATCAGGTGATGATGAAATTAAAGAAGGCGTTATCAGGTGCTTCAAATAATGCTAATGAACGATCTTCGGTTTCTTCCAGCATTTCGAAAAATCGGACGGCTCAAAGAATTGAGAACAACACTCCAAGGGATGAAGTCAGCTTCGATGAAGTTGGAGGGACCGAAAGCGGATATGGGAACCACAACTTGAATGATTCTTTTAAAACTGAGCTCATAAGATTCATGGGAGAGATGAATGAAATAATAGACCAGAATGCAAAAGAGTTTCATGCACGGATAGATCAGATACCAGGCGCGCTGCCGGTGTTAAGATGACCAGATTCGAGAAAGAATATGCAGTTGCCATTTAAATCGAGCGCAAAATTAAAGTTGATCCCGAAGAGGTTTAAGATGCTGGATATTCCAAAATATGATGGGACGTCAGATCCTTAGGAGCATATCACGACCTACACCATGTAATTAAAAGGAAATGACTTGGCTCAGCATGAGATCGAGTCGGTTTTGTTGAAGAAGTTTTGAGAAACCCTGATGAAGGGTGCCCTGACATGATATTCCTTCTTACCTGAGCATTCAATCGATTCTTTTGAAATACATTCACATTCTTTCATCAAAGCCCATTCTAGAACAAGAAAGTTCTAGGCCATAAAGCTGGATATATTTAGAATTTTTCAACGAGAATCCGAGTTGTTGCGGGAATTTGTAATCCGGTTCTTGAAGGAAAGGATGCTTCTACCAGCTGTTATGGATGAGTGGGCAGAGGAGTAATTCATGAAAGGCTTCAATCCACTTAGTTTTGATGCCTCCTAAAAATTTAAGGAGAGCTTGCTCGAGTGTCAAGCAACCACATAGGCAGATGCCCACAATTGCAACGAGTCGAAAATAAGGATACAACTTGGATCTTCGGTGTCCTCCAAGGTACGGGGTCGTAATAAAATTATGATAAGTTTAAAAATGAGTTTTATTTGGACCATAAGTCCTATAGGGGTCGTTTTATACCATACGAGAGGACCGATGGGCATAACAGTAAAGGATTCCAGTCACCGGATAATAGATAGTTGCAAGAGAAATAGGTGCTAGGTTCCTGAGATCCCACATATCCCAGGTTATCAGATTCCAACTTTAATATCAGCCTGGTAGAATTAGTGTCAGCAATGAGGAATATCAAAGATGCATGATTTCCAAAACCGATCCAGTCGGATCCTAGAGTAGCAGGGTCACCTCGGATGGCAATCAACATGATCTTCGGAGGAAATGAGGTCAATAGGGTGACATTTTTGGCAACAAAAAAGACGAAAATATCTATGACTCATAGCAAGAGTCCGAGAAGCCATAGAAGATGACATTACCTTCACGGAGGAAGATGTTGATGGCACCTTCTTCCGTACAATGATGCTTTGGTAATTTCTCTTAACATTTTAGATTTCAAAGTTAAGCGTGTTTTAGTTGATGCAAGAAGTTCAACCAACATCATACAATGGAGGGTTTTCGAACAAGCAAAGTTTACCGTGAACATCGTTTTGGCGACTGAACTCGTAGATGGCTTCAACCTAACAAGCGTCACAACATGATGAGAAATTTTACTGCCCATGCACGCCGAGGAGTGACGGAAACCACCATGTTCGAAGTGGTGGCCTAAATAATATAATAAATGTAATTATTATAAAATTTATGTATTAATGCCAAATAATACATAAATGGTATAAAGTGAAAATATAATTGCATGATACGGTGTAAAATACATTAAAATGTGCATGACAATATAAATAATTAGTTTGGACAATTAATCACTTATAATTTTTTTTAAGTCAATAACAAATAACTATTATCAATTGATATACCATAATCGATTAAAAATGCTTATAATATGAATACAACTATAGTAATTTAGTAAAAGCATTATGAGGATAGTAGATTGATATTTAAAATATATCATAGAATAGTAGTGCAAGGAAATATTCTATAAATAGTATTCAAAATATATAAAACATTATAAGAGATACATGCTAAGTGATAAACATGACGACAAAATTGAGTATCCACACATGTTAATGTATCTACACCATTTGGGGATTCCATTATGGTGGATCGGGTTTATTTGTCTTGTGCGGTCCCTACATGTGGTTTTGAGACGAGGGGTATTGTTACATATGGTGGATTTTGATGTGATCTTGGCTATGGATTGTTGTATCATACCATGGCATTCTTGATTATCACACTAAGACCCTGATATTGGCTATGTCGGGGTTGTCGAGCTTGGAATGGAAGGATTCTCTTTTTTGCACTCCTAGCAGAGTGATCTCATTTTGGAAGGCTCACTGGATGGTTGAGAAGGGATATTTGGTGTATATATATTTTGTCAGAGATGTTAGTGATGCTACTCCTATTTTTGAGTAAGTTCCAGTAGTGAGGGAGTATCTCAATGTGATCCTACAGACCTACCGAGCATGCCACCCCATAGGTATATTTATTTCGATATTAATTTGGCACCAGACGCTCAACCTATTTATATTCCACTGTATCACGTTCTGAGTCGAATGAATTAAAGGAGCAATTAGAGGAGGTTTTGGATAATGGGTTCATCAGTCCTAGTGTGTCACCATGGGATGCAACGGTGTTGTTTCTTAAGAAAAATGATTGGTCAATGAGAATGTGTATCGACTACCGATAGGGAACAAGGTTACCATCAAGAACAAGTATCCTCTATCGCACATTGATTATTTATTTGATCAGCTTTAAGGTGCTATGGTGTTCTCAAAGATTTACTTAAGGTCGAGGTATAACCAATTAAAGAGTAAGTCTTCGGACATCACTAAGACGGCTTTCGGGATCGTTATGGCCATTATGAGTTTTTGGTCATATCTTTTGGTTTGACTAATTCCCAAATAGCCTTCATGCATTTGATGAATAATGTGTTCCATCCTTATTTGGATTCTTCTACCATAGTGTTCATTGATGTGATATTGGTGTATTCCCATAGTGGGGAGGAGTACGAGCAAAGATTGAGGATTGTGCTTTAGAATTTGATGGTGACAAAGTTGTTTTCTAAGTTCTCCAAGTGTGAGTTTTTGTTGGACTTAGCATTCTTGGGAAGCATGGTGTCTAGCGATAGGATTAAGGAGGATCCGAATAAGATTGAGGCAGTTCATAATTGGCTCAAACCTTCTACCACTATGGAGATTAGGAGTTTCTTGGGTTTTGAGGGAAACTATCGCCACTTTGTAGATGGATTTTCATCTATCGTAACTCTATTGACCGAGTTGACTCAAAAGGGTACTCCATTCACATTTTCTGACGAGTGTGAGGAGAGCTTTCAAAAGCTCAAGAATTCTTTGACAACAACTCCAGTTTTGGTATTCCCCTCATGATCAGGGTATTATACGGTCTATTTTGATGCATTACAAGTTGGCCTTGGGTGTGTGTTGATGCATGACGGTAGGGTGATTGCCTATGCGTTGTGCTAGTAGAAGCCCCATGAGAAGAACTATCCGATACATGATTTGGTGTTAGCAGCTATTGTACATGCCCTTAAGATTTGGAGGCAATACTTATACAGAGTGTCTTGTGAGGTGTATATAGATCATTAAAGTCTTCAGCATCTATTCAAGAAATATTATTTGAATGTGAGGCAATGACTATTGTTAGAGATATTTATAGATTATTATTTCACTATCTTGTATCACCCCGGGAAGGCGAATGTGGTAGCGAATGCCTTGAGAAAAAAGGCAGGGAGTATGGGGTGTTTGGAATTTATCCCAGCTATGGAGCAACCTTTGTATATGGATATTCAGGTGGTTGCCAATAGATTGGTGAGGTTGAATATTTCTGAGAGAGTCCTTGCTTCTATTTTTTTTTTGCAGTCGTCCTTTTTTTAGCCCATTAAGGCTCGCTAGTATGATGATCCCGATTTGCTTGTCCTTAAGGACATGATGTTGCGAGGTGGTGCTAAGAAGGTGACTGTCAATTATGATGGTTTATTGGGACTGCATGGTCGGATTTGTGTTCTCAATGTGGATGGGTTGAGGGAGTTCATTCTTAAGGAGGCTCATATTTTGCAGTATTCTATACATCTAGGTGCTATGAAGATGTACCGTGATTTGAAGCATCATTATTGGTGGCGGAGAATGAAGAAAAAGATTGTTGGATATGTTCCTTGATGTTTGAATTGTCAGCAGGTCAAGTATGAGCATCTAAGACTGGGTGGGGTGCTTCAGAAGATTGAGATACCAGAGTGGAAGTGGGAGAGCATTACTACAGAATTTTTGGTAGGGTTGCCACAGACATTGAGGAACTATGATGTTGTTTGGTTCATTATGGATAGACTGACCAAGTCTGGGCATTTCATTCCAGCCATGACTTCCTACATTTTGGAGCAATTGGATGTGATCTACATTTGAGAGATTTTCCGCTTGCAGGGTGTGCCTATGTCTATCATCTCTGACCGAGGCACTTAGTTTAGTTCGCACCTATAATGAGCTGTTCAGTGTGAGTTGGGAATGCATATTGAGTTGACTACTGCAGTCCACTCTCAGAAGGACGATCAGTCCAAGAAGACCATTCAAATTTTAGAGGATATGTTGAGGGTCCATGTTATTGATTTAGCAGGTCATCGAGATCAGTTTCCACCATTGATAGAGTTTGCATACAACAACAACAATCAGTCCAGTAGCCAGATGGCTCCATATAAGGCCTTATATGAGAGGTAATGTCGTTCTCCTATAGGTTGGTTTGTGCCTCGTGAGGATAGATTGTTCGGCACATATTTGGTCGGCGACGCTATAGAGAATGTAAAGTTTATTCAGTAGCGGCTTCATACATTGCAATCCAAGCAAAAGATTTATGCTGATATTAAGAATTGTGATGTGCCTTTAATGGAGGGTGAGAAGGTACTTCTTCCAGTTTAGCCTATGAAGGGCTTGATGAGATTTGGGAAGAAGGGAAAGTGATCCCTCAGTATATTTGTCCATTCGAGGTGTTGGAATGAGTTGGCGAGGTGGCCTACATACTTGCTTTTCCACTCAGCTTGTCGGGAGTTCATCAGGTGTTTCCATGCCTCGAAAGTATTATGGGGATTAGTTACATGTGTTGGATTTCAGTTTAGTGAAGTTGGATGAGAATTTGGCTTTTGAAGAAGAGCCGGTGGCTAATTTGGATAGGCAGGTTCGGAAGCTGAGGTCTAAGATATTGCATCAGTGAAGGTTCAGTGGAGAGGTCAACCGCTCGAAGAGGTGACATGGGAGACAGAGCATGCTATGCGGAGCATATATCCTCATATTTTTGATTTCCTATATATGATTCTAAATTCGTTCGAGGATGAAATGTTTGTTTATGAGGGGGAGGATGTAACGACCCAACTAGTGGTTTTGTGTATTGAGCCCCATTTCCCTATTTTATGCTTCCTGTATGCTTGATTATTGCTTTTTTGTTTTACTCGTGATGATGATTGGTTTTGTTCCGGGAAGGTTTTGGAGTGAATTGGTACACTTAGTTTCATTGTTGGAAGCTTAAGTTATAAGAGTTGACCAAGGTTTGACTTCAATAAAAACGACATCAGATTGGTGAATTGATTGTGCAAATAGGGTTGTATGGTGATTTTGATCTTAGTTGTATGTTCAAATTTTGATTTGGAGGTTCCTAAGATGTATTGACTCTATTTGCCAAAAGTTGGAAATTTTAAGGTTTGGAAAGTTCACAAGTTTGACCGAGAGTTGACTTTGATGGTATCGGTTTCAGAACTAGTAATAGGTTCACTTTGTCATTTGGAACTTCTGTGCAAATTTTTGTCGCATTCGAAGTTGGTTAGGTATGAATCAGAAGCTTGGTTGTGAATCATTGATGTTCTTGAACTTGAAGGCATGCAACATGAGTTTTTATACTTGATTCTTGGTTGTGAATGTTATTTTGAAGATTTGAGCATACGAGCGAGTTCATGTAATATTTATATACTTGTATGGATGTTTAGAGTGGGGTTCGAGGAACTCGGGTGAGTTTCAGATGGATTTTGGAAGTTGGGAGTTTTGCTGGTGCTGCAAACATCACATTCGCGAGGTCCACATTCGTGGAGTTTGGATTGCATTTGCGATGTATGACTGTGAAGGCCAACTTTGCATTTGCGAAGATGATGTCACAATTGCGACATTCTCTTTTGCGAAGGGTGCTTCACATTTGCAATGTTTGGTCAGTTTTGCGATGTTCTTGGTTACATTTGTGATGTTTACTTCATAGGGGCCTAGTTCGCATTAGCGAGCACATTTGTCGCATTTGCAAGGGTCGTATTTACAAAACTCTTGTTGCAAATACGACACCTGCAGCGGGGTTTATAGAGCCATTTCAGGGATTTGACTCATTATCACATATTTTATACCATGGACTTGGGAGAGGTAATATTCAGCTAGAGATTTTCACACAAGGCTTTGGGGAAAGTGATTTCCACACATTTTCGGCATTATTTCAAGAATCTACATGGATTATTAACACCCAAACACATGTCATTTTAACGGATATTTGGGGTTGTTTTTCCTACAACTTAAGAAAATGAAAATTATGGGATTTGAGGTATGATTTGGATTTTGTTTTGGAATCTAATCACATATTTAGACTCATGGGGTTATGGATAGTCGGGATCTAACCCTTAACTCGAGTTTTGACCATGTGGTATGGGGTTGACTTTTTGGGAATTGAATAAAGATAAAAGCTTTATTATCTGGAATTGGTTCGTATAGCCTTATTTGATGTTCTTGATTTGTATTTTTCTTGATGTGACCAGTTAGGAGGACATCGAGAGGCAATGGCTATTTGGAGTATTGATTCTCCCACATTTGAGGTAATTATCATTCCTAGGCTTGGCTTTAGTATATTTTCCCGTAGGATATGATGTTTTCTATATTTTGGGGTCTACACATATGCGAGGTGAGGACTACATATGCATGCAAAGTGATTATTCACGATCCGGGTGGATTTAGGCTATTATATGCCTTGTTTTGCTATGAAGCTTATTTGATACCATAGTTTCTTCACTTGTTTGACTATGTGAGCTATTATTCATGCTAGAAATCATGTTTGGGCTATGTGCTTATCTATTTGAGACATGATAGGACTATTTTTGTTGTGTTGAGCTATTTGCCTTAACTGTAGTCATTTTTTCAATCATGAACATATATCTGTGTATTATATCTCTCTCTTTGTGAACTCTTTATATGTTATCTCATATGTTTCTATTATCCTTATTTGTGTGACACGAGTTTCATCTGAGTTGTGGCACATTGGAATATTCTGTGTGGTATTTCTGATCATGCTATTCTGAGAAGTGATCATATTGAGACTTGAGGAGATTGATGACTAATATTTGGTCGTAGAGTCGTGTTGTTAGTTATTGTGAGGTGATGTTTGCGTCTAGGCCCCATACCGGGCAGACTGGCATTGATTTTTTAGTGTTGATATTGATTGTGAGGGGAAACTACGTCAGGTCCCATATTAGACTAAGTGATATTGATCGTGAACTTTTGATCCGATCAGCCCTGGACTAGGATCCGCCCCTCTGGAGCTAGGTATAATTCTATGAGTGCATGCATATGTTATGTTCTTAGTGAGGGATTTAGTCAAGGCACCCACTCAGTGATGAGTTTGTGTGTGTGATGATTCAAGGGCTTCGAGCTAGGCACCAAGAGTGTGCTGAGATTATGATTGAGGGGTATTTGCGCCAGGAACTTTGTTGATTTTGGCATGTAAATTAGGGAAAAGAGTTGTATTCTCCTTGTGATAATTGATATTTGATGTCTTTAACATCGATAACTTGAGTGATAAATTTTGAAAGCGTTCTTATTTTCCTATTATTGTGCGAAAGATGAATCTTATATAGTTTAGGTACTTTTCCTTTACGATTGTTATGTTGTTATTTCCTGTTGAAAGAATTTATTGGATTTTGCCATTCTCGTCACTGCTTTTAGAACGAGATTAGGCTTGTTACTTTTTGAGTACATATGGTCGATTGTACTCATATACACTCTGCATTTCATGTGCATATCAAGGTGTTTCTGATCGTTGTAGTTGCTAGTGAGTCAGATCCGGACTTGTTAGAGATTAAGTAGTGCTGTTGTTCCATTCGCAGGGCTTGAAGTCCCTTCCCTTATTTCGTGTTATTACTGTTTAGTCTTTTAGAGTATAATATTTGGCCCAGACCTTGTAATTAGTATTGTATAAAGGTCATGCACTCGGTGACACCAGATTTTGGGATGATTTTCAGTTGTATCATTGTTTTGGCTTCTGTTATTTATATATAGTATTCCGTTATTGAGACTATCTAATACTGTTATTGAACTTTCTTTATGTATATTGGTCTTTTTCTTTCCTAAAAAGTAGCGTTAGGTGCCATCACCGTTCTAGTGGGATTTTGGGTCGTGACATGCGCCTAGCCAGCTCGCTCGGCAAGACAACACTCAACAACAACAACAAAATCCAATTATTAAGTCATTAACAACTTTATGATATAAATAATAGTGCACAATAATCTCAATTTAATATCATAAGTACATAATCAGAAACAAGGTCGAAACACGACCATAACTATCTAACAATGTCCAAAACCCAGTGTCACTACATCACTGTCATGACCCAACATCCCACATAGCACCAAACTCCACATGCTAGGCAAGCCAAACAATAAATAACACAACTGGAATGAAAGATATCAATAAAAATTGAGTAAGAAGATGAAAATTCATAAAATTACACCCAAGGATTGGTAGTACTGTCACGACCTAAATCCTACCAACGAGGTCGTGATGGAATCTAACCTTCAAGATTAGGTAAGCCAATCATATTGACAATATTTTTCATCAAACATGATATAATAAGACTGAATTTAACATAACAATGGAAATGGTGATAATATAAACCTGAATGGCAATAGACAATACAAGTTCCCTAAACCAGGTAGTATATAGTCATGAGCTCTACACTGAATATTTAAAGAAGTCTCAAATACTATATTGTTTGAATGTGAAAATAACAACATCTACGTAAAGGATGGGACTACAAGGGACTCTGACGGTCATGCAACAGTGTCTTGAATCCTCACGAACAACGTATGCACTCATCCTAGAAGTCCGTAGCCTCCAACACTGGGATATTCATAAAAATATGCAAAAGTGTAGTATGAGTACGAGACAACATGTACTTAATAGGTATCAAGAGTAACCTCGATGAAGTAGTGACGAGATTCAAGTCATGTGATGGTCACTAATCAAAGAACTATATATATATATATATATATATATATATATTGCAACAAGAACATATAACAGAGTACAAAAACCAATATATATATATATATATATATATATATATATATATTGCAACAAGAACATATAACAGAGTACAAAAACCAATAATCTCACTAAAACATGTGATAACAACTCAATGTAAGATAATCCGTTTTTAACAAAGAGAATCATCAATAGATACAAAAGCATATTCTTGCAAGCTAGATATGACTTAAAATCTTGTTGAAATACACGATGAGGTTTAAAGAATACATGTGCACGATCAAAATGTTACCCTCGTGCTCCACATTTCATCAATATGAATGCCACCCTTATGCTCCACATGTCTTCACAATAACAATATCAATCCTTATGATATATACCCCAACACAATAAGAATATACACCCTTATGCTTCACATTTCATCACAATAATAACATATTCCCAATATGTTCATGTGCCGTAATCATAAATATGCAATATACCAAATTGTCACAAAAATACATAGGCTAATAATTTATCAACAAGGTCATAAGGATACGATAATAATAAAATGTGGATGAGTGTACAACATATAAAGTATGACCACAATTAAACTAATTGTAGAAAATAAGGTTATGTAGTCACAAGGTGATTAAGCATGTTTCATATTAAGCATATCATCAAAGTAATTCATATTAGAATCCTAAGGTAAAATCTAGTCATAAACCATATATAACACCCGTGTACACGCTCATTGCCTCACGTACATGTCACATTACACATGATATAATTAGGTAAACAAGGCCAAATCCTAAGGGGTATTTTTCCACATAAGGTTAGGCAAGATGCTTACCTTAATACGCCAAAATCAATCCTCTAAAATAGTCTTTCGTCTAAAAATTACCTCCGCCCGGCTCAAATCTAGCAAAAAATAACTCAATAACATAAAAAAAAGCTACAAGAATCAGTTCCAAACAATAAAGTCCCAATATTTATGCAATTCACGAATAGTCAACTAAAGTCAACCCCAAGCTCATACGGTCAAAACCCGACTCAATGGGTGGATCCCGACTAGCCATAAGCCCATGAGTCCAAATATTTGATTAGATTCCAAAATCGAGTCCAAATCAACTCTCAAATCCCCAAATTTATTTTTCAAAACATAGTAAAAATCCCCAGTTATTCTTTTCGAAATTCCATAATCTTGGTGTAATAATCCATGGGAAACAAGATAAAACATCAAAATCAAGTCAAAATCACTTACCCTCTTTCGTTGAGTGAAAATACTCCTCAATAATCGCCCATCTCCAAGTCTAGGGTTCAAAATATGAGAAAATGTGTCTAAGTTGTAAAATGGATCTAGTTATATCAGATGTAGATGTCAAAATTGCGCAACTAGGGGTTCCCAAATGCGACACTCACAAAAGTAGAGAAGGGCTCGCAAATGCTAACATGGGCCCTGAGCTGTATTCTTCGCAAATGCGACTAGGGAACTCGCAAAATGCGACCAAGCATCGCAAATTTTATGTACCCTTTGCAAATGTGGATGTCAAAATTGTGACACTAGCTTTGCAAATATGAAGCTAGCTTCTCAACCAAACATTGCAAATGCGATCAATAGTGCGGACCTTCATAAATGCGAGGTCTGCAACACCAGAAAAAACTAATACTTCCCAAAAATATATTCAAACTCATTTGAAACTCACTCAATCCGCTCTGGCCTAACACCAAACATCCACAAAAGTATATGAACCACATAAGAACTTGCTCAATAGCTCAAAACATCAAAATAACACCCAAAATCACGAATCAAGCACCAAAACGCATCATGCAAGCCTCCAAATTCAAGAACTTCAATATTCACAACAAATGTATGATTCCTAATAAGCCAATTCGGAATGAGACTAAACTTTGCACACAAGTTCCAAATGAAAAAAACAGACCTATTCTAAGTCTCGAAAAAACAATACGAACCCGTAGACTAAAAGTCAACTCATGGTCAAACTTATGAAATTTCTAAACCTTTAAATTGCCAACTTTTGGAAAAAAGATCCAAATCATCTTAGGAACTTCCAAATCTAAAATCACCATAAAAACCTATTGAAACGATCAAAACACAAATTCGAGGTCGTTTACTCAAAAGTAAACATTGGCCAACACTTATAACTTATGCTTCCAAAAATGGAATTAAGTGTTCCAATTCACTCCAAACATTCTCAAAACCATACCAACCATCCCTGCAACCGACAATATAACTATGAAAGATACGGGAAGCATAAAATAGGGAAACGACGCTCAATTACCCAAAATGACCTGGAGGGTTGTTACATTCTCCCCCACTTAAACGAATATACATCCTCGAACTAGTTTAGAGTCATACCTGAAGTGCCAAAAAAATGAGGATATGTTCTCTCCTGCAGATCCAAAATGGCCTCGGCTCCTTCTCATAAGCCTGATTTTCATGATACTTCTGGAGCATAGAAATAGGGAATACATGGACTCCTGAAAGACTAGGAGGAAAAGCTAGTCTATAAGAAACCTCGCCAACTCTCTCAAACCCCAAAAGGAACAATAAACCTCGGTCTAAACTTGCCCTTCTTCATAAACCTCATCACACCCTTCATGGGTGAAACTCTATAAAGAACCTTCTCGACCTCCATGAAAGCTACATCCCGAACCTTCCGATCCACATAAGTCTTCTAGCTTGAATGAGTTTTGCAAAGCCTCTCATGAATAAATTTCACCTTCTCCAGAGCATCACGAACCAAGTCAGTGCCCAATAACCTAGCCTCACCGGGCTCGAACCAACCAACCAAAGAATGACACTGCCTCCCTTATAAGGCCTCATACAGAGCCATCTAGATACGAGAATGATAGCAATTTTTGTAGACAAACTCCGCTAGAGGTAGATACTGGTGAGCCATAATGCACTCAAACAAGGACGCCCGAGATACAATACAAGCAAGGACTTTGCTCAACTATGATATATTTAATTTCACCAATTTTTTGGCCAATGATTGAACATCCACAGCAAAAAGTCTCTCCACAGCTAGAATAAATGCTAAACTCCACATGCTCTTGGCATTTATACTCACGGCGTCAGCAAACACATTGACCTTCCCCGGATGATAGAGGAATAGTGATATCATAATACTTCCAAATCTCCAACCACCTCTGCTGCTTCTAATTTAAATATTTCTATTTAAATAGATGTCGGAGACCTCATAAGACACGCCATATGGGAAATATCCAAATCATACACTAGATAGTTTTTCCTATAGGGCTTCAACTGATGCAAAGAATAGATAATCACCCTACCACTTTTATCAACACACACACGAGACAAATACGCGAACAATAAAGTGTATGTGACCTTGATCCTAAGGGAAACACCAAAATTAGAGTTGTAGTTAAGGAAATTTTGATCTTCTGAAAGGTCTCCTAACAGTCACCTGACCACCTGAACACAACACTCTTCTAAGCGAACTTAGTCTGGGCTGCAATGAATGAAAACCCCTCCAAAAAGCGGCGATAATACCCAACCAAACCTAGAAAACTTCATATCTCTATAGCGATTGAAGGTCTGGGCCAACTATGAACTATCTCAATCATCTTCGAATCCACCTTAATCCCCTCATTAGAAACAACATGGCCCAAGAATGCTATTGAATCCAACCAGAACTAACACTTAGAGAATTTGGCATATAGCTTCCTATCCTTCAAAACCTGAAGCACCGTCATCAAATGTTGCTCCTACGCCTCCCTACTACAGGAATACACCAGGATATCAATTATGAATAAAAGATCAAATGAGTCCAAATAAGGTTGGAACACTGTGTTCATGAAATGCATGAATGCTGCTGGCGCATTCATCAGACGAAAAGACATCACAAAAAACTCGTAATGCCCATAACGGGTCCTGAAAGACATCTTTGGAATATCCGACGCTCTAATCTTCAAATTATGGTACCTCAATCTCAAGTGAATCTTAGAGAACACCCTAGCACCATGAAGTTGATCAAATAAATCATCAATGCATGGTAGGATGCTTATTCTTGATGGTAACCCTGTTTAATTGCCTATAGTCAATGCACATCCTCATGGAACTGTCCTTATTCTTCACAGGTAGAACTGGTGCACCCAAAGGTGACATACTCGTCTTGATGAAACCTTTATCTAAAAATTCTTGAAAATGTTCCTTCAATTCCTTCAATTCTTGTAAGGCCCCATAAAATGTTGCCTAGAAACCCGGGACGTCATGGTATCGAGGTAAAATTCGGACTTTTTGGATGGAACAATATGATTTTGGGTTTAAGGGAAATTTCTTAAAAATGTGTTCATTTCTGCGTCCAATTATGCGGCCGCACAATCGCTATGCGGACCACATAATGGCCGCAGAGTGAAGCAGAAAATTTGGCCAATTTGAGGTCAGCTTTGCGATCGATTATGCGACACCATAATCACTATGCAGACTTATGCGGACCGCACATTGGCCGCATAATTTATTTTGGGTTTCTGCGGTGCATTATGCTACATCAGAACAAGTATGCGGACCGCATACTGTTCGCAAACACGATCAGAAATTTTAAGCCCCTGAGGGCTATTTCTGCTGTCATTTTGCAGACCGCATATCCATTATGAATTCGAATATGCGGCCACATACCTATGTCGTGGAACCTATTTTTCTTATTTTAAACCCGACCCTATTCCGATAAAACACCCCCTTTAGACTAGTTTGAGTTCACTTATGATATTTTCTAGAGAGAGGGAGGGGGAGTTCAAGAGGGAGGGCCTAATCTTCATCAAATTTTATCCAATTATCACTTAATGTTTTGAGGATATTCAACTAAGGCACCAAATTCTTCATCCTAAGAGGTAAGACTTCATAACCCTGGCTCTTAATTCCAAACATAGCTATAATGGGATATTAGTGAGATTATTCATGGGGATGAGGGTGATTCTATTTCATGCATGTGTCCATAGGAGATGTGGAGGAATTTTAAATCAAAGATAGAGAGGAATTGGGTATGGGCTTGGGTAATCTTCCATAAAAATACCATAAAACCTTAATGAACACATGATGTTTGATAAAATGCTCAAGTGAGCTGGGATTATGATCATTTCCCCTAATTATGGGTTCAATTGTGCTGCATTGCTAAAATAGATTGAAGTTTCAAACATTCTGCAACATTGTAGGGATTAAGGAAAGCTCAATTGAGGTATGTATGGCTAAAACCCCCTCTTTTTAGAAATCGAACTCCCATGGCGCCTCTACAATTAGTGTAAGCTTTAATCTTGATTGATGTAGGAGATGACATTTCAGATGTGCTTGTGTTGTAAAAACTTTATGTGTAATATGTATTCAAATTCTCCCCGTTAAGCTATGCTGTTACTTGGTTATGTTCTGTAGTTATGGAATATGTGTTAAATCTCCAAAGTATGTAACAACCTCTATATGTTAACAATTCATGTTTTCTCGCATGTGTACTTGATATCTTGAATTGAAAGGCTTGTTGATGAAATTGTTAATAATGTGACACATGTGGAAAGCACTTGAATTATGAAATGCATCCAAGTGCCAGGCATGAATTAACAATTGTGGCCACTAGCATTTAAAGACTTGAAATATGTGTGTGCCAAATAAGGAATGAGATGATTGATGAGAAAGGGAAAAATATCTTGAGTAAGGAGGCCTAGCCGATCGGGCCGTGATCGGACAACATGACACACGCATGGTGGTATTGTGCTGTGAACTGAATCAAAAATTGAAACAAGAATTGATATTGTGGAAAAATGTGTCTAAGGGAGATGACCTAGCCGATCAGGTCATGATCGGATTCCATATACGAGTACGGTGGTATTGTGAATAATGAGGTGTTAATGTTGGTAATAACCCAAATTAAAATTATAGCAGTCTCACTTGAAACTATGTGATTCCTTATTTGATGTCGAGGTATTGACTATGCTTCTCATTGATTTATTGATTGCTTCCTCTTGCATTATTGATATTTCTAAGGAGATAGTGTTTTGGTTATACATACTAGTACTATTCGACAGTACTAATGTCCCTTTTACCGGGGGCTCTACATCTTTGAATGGATGTAGGTGGTTCCTTAGCAGACAATGTCGACCGCAAATAGTGGTGCATCCTCCTTGCAGCAATCTTGGCGAGCCCCCATTTCTTCCAGGGGTTATGTAGTTCTTCTTTTCAAATAATTTACCACGTTTTGAGGTATATTCGGGGCCTTGTCACCGGCATGATCATATTTATCTTTTTTTATCTTTAGAGACTCCATAGACGCTATGTGGGTTATTTATGATTATTGGATGGGTCACGGGATCATATTGTATTTTGGAAATCCTTTCCCACCAAATTGTAAACTGTATGCACTTTTGGAGGTTTAACTATGTCATTTTGATTGCATGCAGGTCTGCATGGAACACATGTGGAAACTTTCTCACTACAGGCACTTAATCAACTGTAGGAGTGTCTACACTTACATCTCTAACAAAGGACAAATATTACAAACATCCCTTCTCAACCATATTTTGAGTGTATAAAAAAGAAACTACCTTACTTGGAATGTGACAAAATGACCCCTCCATTCCAACCACGACAACCCCGATATAGCCAATGTCACGGATCTAGCCTGAAAATCAAGAATAGCATCGTACGAAGATAACCAATTGATCACGTCCAAATCCACACTCAAGAATAAGTGGGAAACAACCGTTGCAATTATATTACCAACTATAGTTGGGGTCAAATTCCTTAGGGAGTTTACAATTTGATGTTGAGGTAGGTACTTGAAGAGAGAACGTGAAATAGTTAAATTATACTTCCAAACGAAAAGGTGATTGTTATCCAATTAAACACTAAGAATTAAACTAAGAAATAACAACTAGAGAGAGTAAGTTATTTTTGGTGTTTTTAAACAATTTAAGGAAAGCCTAGGGATGTAACCTCTACCTAGGTGTAAACATTATGGGCATACTAAGTTAATTCTTGTTTTGTAGATTAGGGTGCATTATGATTCTCAATTCTCAAGTACCCATTCAATACCTCTCGGTTATAGAGTGGTTATGCCCAAAATGGCTTTCTCAAGATCAAATGGGTAGAAATCTAAGCAATTGAGATGGATACAAATTAGGTTTTCTCTATCTACAGCTCAAACCCTTTAATTAAACTAGCCAAAACATTAACTAGCTCAATTTTTTGCTACTGAAGTTTTCCTAGATTAGGTTCCTCTTTCTCAAATAATTAAGTCAAATATGCATTAATCAATGTTTGCAACCATTAATTCTACATAAAATGCATAAACAAGGCTAACTAAACAACACCAAATCATAAACAAGCATTAGTATTGGCAACCCATAAGATTTACACAGTATAGTTAGGTCACAACCCTAAACAAAATCTAGCTACTCATACTAGAAGACATAGAAAATAAAGTAGAAGAAGTAATTAAAGCTACAAACTACAATTAATTGATAAAAGTAGTGGTTCTTCTCCACTTTTGATCACAATTTTTCCAAAAGGCTAGAATACAACTGCTACAGCTTCTAGGAATACAAAACTTCCCCTAAAAGTATTTTCCATTTATTTATAGCGCCCAGAAATTTGCTAAAAAATTGCCATTCAAGAGGTTCTACGGCCGCACTTTTCTTCTTCTCGGGTAATGGGATGAAATTTTTGGCCACATAATTTCATCTGCAACTGCACTTCAGCTTCTGCTGCCGCATATATTAATTGCGGACCACACTTTTAAGAGGCTTCACACTTGGTCTTTTGCACCTTCTATGAACTTGTCAAAGTTTGTCAGTGCGACTAGATTTTGCGCATAATTTGGTGTGTGGACCACACTTCCTCAAAACTACTTAGAGGCTTCAAGGTTTTTTCTGTGGCCACACAAACCATACAATTTGAAGGTCTGCAGAATTTGATGATACCCTTAGCTGAATCGACTCTATTATCCCATCTGATCGGGATCCTCGACCGGTCCCTCATCGAATTTGTCTCATTGCCATCTTCGACCGATATGGCAGCTACATACCCACATTCTACTGAGCCTTCTCTATTTTTGTAGTATGCATGATCTCGATTGTATAGAAGGCCACCATATCCAATCTTTCTATGATCGAAACTGCATTTTCAAGATAAGCTGGCTGGCTCCATTCATCGTGAATTACAATCTCTTGGAAACCCCACTGGAACTTCATACACTGATGTACAGTGGACATAACTCCCCTGCCATATGTATCCAAGTCCTTCCCGGCAATAAGTTATATGAGGAAGACATGTCCATTACATGAAACAATATTGGGAATCAACCGGCCCAATCTGTTGGGCTAAGTATATCTCTCAAATGACGTATTTCTGCGACCCATCGAAAGCTCTCACTCTTACATGGATTTCATTCACCTCTTTCAAATGCATAACCAACTCTCGTAGACTGGAGAGTGGGCAGATATTTACTCCGGATCCTACATTAACAAGTACTCGATACACCACTTTATCCCTGCACTTGAGTATAATGTGCAGGGCCCTGTTATGATCCACACCTTCTAGACAAAGGTCACCTCTTGGCAAAGAAATCATCTTTTCCTCGACCATTATCCCAATGGTTTTTTCGAATGCTTCGCTGGTAGTGTTACTCGCCACAGTCACTCCACATAACACATTTATCAAAGAAACTTTGTGACTTCCAGAACATATTAGCAGATCCATAATCGATATGTGTGCAGCGGTTTTCTTCAACTGTTCCTCCACGACATATTCTTTAGCTGGCATCTTTCTCCAAAACTCCACCGCCTTGACATCTGTTATGTTCCTTCTCTAAATCTGTTTTCTACTTGGATTTCCTCGATTTACCTCTTCCGGAGCGTAACACCTTCCTGACCTGGTCATCCGTGGGAAACTGCAGAATCCATCATTGTGCCTTTTCCTTTTTCCTGGTACGTCCATAAAACTGTCTTGTATTCTCAGTTCTCCTCATTCTTGATGGCAGCGGTGGACTGTTGTTGGTATGTCTGGATCATCACCAGAGGTTTCAATTGTATAGTGATCAACAAAGTTCTTTGGGGTGGAACTCTTGTAGCCTCGGCATTCCTAATTTTGAAGATACCTAGAGATGGATCTTCCTTGGACATGGATCTTGTCCGAATCAATTATATACCTGGAGATGGATCTTCTCCATGGGGCCGGATTGGCCTTTCTCGGTATTGAGTGACTGATGGCGAGTGATGTATATATTCTGAGATGGATCTTTCCTAGGTCGTATGGGCCATATACAATACCTAGTGGTTGAGCATGATGAGTGGAAAGTATAAGACAATGAGATTGAGTACTTTTAGAATGTGAGTACATGATTCATCTATGAGATACATAGCATTGCATACACACATGATATACAGGCATAAAGATGCATTTTTCCTCATGTTGTACGGTATCACGTCATTCATATTTTTTTCACACTTATTGATATGTGGGCGTAGAGAGGAATTTCAAACTTGCTATCTGGAAAGAAAATGAAACATTTTATTTATTGTGGAAAGGATTTAGAAAAGTTATAGTTTTCAAACTATCTCATATTTTTCCGACGATTTCAGTAAAGGATTTGGATGTTTTGGATTTTTCACTGATATACTTGCAAAGCGGAACTATCTTTTGAAAATTATGAATAGCTGAGCAGTTTAAGTTCCAAGTAACTCCTTTTATTATATTCTTTACATTATTATGAATTGTCGTTGGATATTGGTGTTGGACCCGACCTATGTTCCAGCTCGTCACTACTTTTAACCTAAGGGTTAGGTTTGTTACTTATTGAGTACATAGGGTCGTTTGTACTCATGCTACATTTCTGCACCTTCCGTGCAGATGTTGGCTGCCATTGTTGCTGTGTTCGATGGTAGCTGGATTTGAAGATGTACCTGAGTCCTAGTTGTAGCTGCCTCTTGTTAATGATAGCCTTCGATTCTTAAAACTCTATTTATGTAATTCTCAAACATATGATATATTTGTTTCATATCGACTTTGTAAACTCTATTCTTAGAAGCTCAAGATTTGCACTACCAGTCCTTGGGGAATGTATACAATTCAGTTAACTTCTCTATTTAATTGTTTGATTGACTTTATTGAAATTGGATAGTTATTAGTTGGCTTACCTAGTGGGTTGCGTTAGGTTCCATCACGACTAGTGGATTTTGGGTCGTGACACTGGCTGACCCCTCCACTAACCCTCACGGAAGCAATATTCTTTGATCTCAGCTTTCGAACCTTGAGACGGATCACCGTGATAATTCTGGAGCATAGAAACATGGAATACCGGATGAACTCTTGTAAGACTGGGAGGCAAGCAAGCTCATAAGAAACCTCCCCAACACGTCGCAACACCTCAAAGTGACCAATAAACCTGGAGCAAGACCCGCTCTCCAACCATGAATGCAACATCGCGAACCTTATGATCCGTATAAATCTTCTGTCTGGACTGGGCTGTGCAGAGTCGATCCTGAATCACCTTCACCTTGTCCAGGGAATCTTGAACCAAGTCTGTACCCAATAATCTAGCCTCGCCCGGCTTGAACCAACCTACTGGAGACTTCCACTACCTACCCTACGGAGCCTCATACGGTGCCATCTGGATGCTCGATTGATAACTTTTGGTTTAGGCAAACTCTGCAAGTGGAAAGAACTGATCCCACAAACCTCCAAAATCCATCACACACGCACCAATCATATCCTCTAATATCTTAATAGTGCACTCTGACTGTTCATCCATCCGAGGGTTAAATGTTGTGCTCACTTCCACTCGAGTGCACAATTCATGTTGTGCGGTCCTCCAAAATAGTGATGTAAACTGCGTACCCTGGTCAAAGATGATAGATACCGGTATGCCATGAAGCCAGACGATCACGCAAATGTAAATTCGAGCCAGCTGCTCGGAAGAATAGGTAGTCATCACAGGAATGAAATGAGCTGACTTGGTCAGCCTATCCACAATCACTCAACCTGCATCAAACCTCCGCTGAGTACGTGGGAGTCAAACAATGAAATCCATAGTGATATGCTCCCATTTCCACTCCGAAATCTCTAACTTCTGAAGCTACCCACCAGGCCGCTAATGCTCATACTTCATCTCCTGGAAATTTAGACACCGAGCTACATATTCCACCATGTTCTTCATCATCATCCTCCACCAGTAATGTTGTCTCAAGTCCTGATACATCTTCACGTAACCTGGATGAATGGAGTACCGTGAACTGTGAGCCTCCTGGAGAATTAACTCACGCAAACCATCTACATTGGGCACACATCATGCTCTGCATCCTTAGTGCACCATCATCACCAATAGTGATCTCCTTAGATCACTACGCTGGACCATGTACTTAAGGACAAGCAGATGGGGGTCATCATACTGACACTCCATGATACGATCATAAAGAGAAGACCGGGAGACCACACAAGCCAATACTCGACCCGACTCAGAAATATCCAATCTCGCAAACTAGCTGGCTAAGGCATGGACATCAAACGTTATTGGCCTCTTTGTTGCTGGTAGATATGCTAAACTCCCCAAACTCTCTGCCCGGCGACTCAAAGCATCGGCCGCCACATTGGCCTTCCCCGGGAGGTACAAAATTGTGATATAATAGTCTTTAAGTAGCTTTAACCACCTCTGCTGACGCAAGTTAAGATCCTTTTTCTTGAACTGAAGCTACAAACTACGATACTCAGTGTAATTCTCAAAAGAACACCGTACAAATAGTGCCGCCAAATCTTCAAGGAATGAACAATAGCTGCTAACTCAAGGTCGTGGACATGATACTTCTTTTCATGCACCTTAAGCTGTCTGAACGCGTAGGCAATTACCCTACCGTCCTGCATCAACACCACCCCAAGACAAATCCGCGACACATCACAATATACAGTGTAAGACCACGAACTTGTAGGCAATACCAATACTAGGGCTGTAGTCAAAGCTGTCTTGAGCTTCTGAAAGCTCTCCTACCACTCCTCTGTCCACTTGAATAGAGCACCCTTCTGGGTCATCCTGGTCATAGGTGCTGCAATAGATGAGAATTCCTCTACAAAACAATGGTAATACCCCGCCAAACCAAGAAAACTCTAAATATCCGTAGCTGATGACAGTCTAGGCCAACCCTACACCGCTTCCACCTTCTTCGGATCCACCTTGATCCCATCACTCGATACTACATGATCCAAGAATGACACTGAGTCTAGCCAAAACTCAGACTTTGAAAATTTAGCATATAACTTCTTTCTCTCAAGGTCTGAAGCACAATCTTCGAGAATTTCTCATGATCCTACTGAGTTCGGGAGTACACCAGAATGTCGTCAATAAACACAATGATGAAGGAGTCAAGATAAGTCCGAAACACGCTGTGTATCAAGTGCATACAAGCTGTTGGGGCATTGGTCAGCCCAAAAGACATCACAAGAAACTCGTAATGAACATATTGAGTCCTGAAAGTAGTCTTCGGGATATCAAGCTCCCGAATATTCAACTGATGATAGCCTGAACATAAGTCAATCTTGGAAAACACACTGGCACCCTGTAACTGATCAAATAAGTCATCAATACGAGGTAGTGGATACTTTTTCTTCATTGTAACTTTGTTCAGATGGCTAAAATCAATGCACATACGCATAGAACCATCCCTTTTCTTCGCAAAAAAGACTGTAGCACCCCAAGGTGGCACACTGGGCCGATTGAAGCCCTCATCAAGAAACTCTTGTAACTACTCTTTCAATTCCTTCAACTTAGGAGGAGCCATACGATATGAAGGAATAGAGATGGGCTGAGTGCCCGACAAAAAATTAATGTCAAAATCAATCTCTCTGTCGGGCAGCATGCTCAGAAGATCAGCTGGCAAGACATCTTGAAAGTCCCTCACTATTGGAACTGACTCAACTGTAGGGGTATCAATACTGACATCTCTCGCATAATCTCGATACATTTCACACCCCTTCTCAACCATTCATTGAGCTTTAAGAACTAAAATAACTCTGTTGGGAGTATACTTTAAGGTACCCCTCAACTCTAATCGCAGTAGACATGGCATAGCCAGCGTCACGGTCGTAGCATAAAAATCAAGAATAACATAATGGGGCGACGACTAGTCTATGCCCAAGATTACATCAAATGCTACCATACCGAGCAATAATAAATTGGCTCCGGTCTCAAAACTACTAAGAGCAATCAAACACGACTGATACACGCAGTCAGCAACAGGAAAATCTCCCACAAGTGTAGACACATAAACAAGGGAACCCAAAGAATCCTAAGATATGCCCAAATACGGGGCAAAATAAGAGGACACATAAGAATATGTAGAGCTTGGATCAAATAATACTGACGCATCTCTATGACAGACCGGAACAATACCTGTAGTGGCAGAATCATAAGCAATTTCCTCTGTACGAGCTGGAAAAGCATTATATCTGGCCTGACCTCCCCATCTAGGGCGATCTCGACTTCCCCGAACTCCACCTCGAGCTGGCTGAGTAGGTGGGGCGGTAGCTGGTGCTGGAATCATAGTCTGAGGATCCGGTAGAGCACGTGGTGGCTGAGAAGTCTGTGGAGGCTCACCCCTCCTAAGTCTGGGTCAATCCCTCACCATATGTCAAGTGTCGCCACACTGAAAACAACAGCCGGTGTATGTCGGGCCAAATCATTGAATCGAACTACATATTCTGACACAGTCATAACACCCAAGCGCAACTACTTAAACTTCACGCGTCATGCGTCTATGAGGCTCTTAGGGACATACTCTCTCAAAAACATGTCCGAGAATTGAGTCCATGTAAGTGAAGCTTCCTCAGCCGGACTACTAAACTCATAAGCACGCCACCACTGATAGGCTGCTCCTCTAAGCTGGAATGTGGTAAAAGAAACCCTAGTCGTCTACGTTATGCCCATAGTACGAAGAATACATTGGCACTCCTCTAGAAACCCTGGGAATCATCTGTCGCCAATCCGCTGAAGGTAGGTGGGTGGTACTTCTTGTACCTCTCAAGTTTTAGCTACTCCGCCTCAGAAGCTGCTATCCTAGCCTCGTGCTGGACCGGAGCTACCGGCTGCATAGGGATAAACTCTGGGGCTTTGTCGACCTAGACCCGCTACTCATAGGTACTAGTGCAGCAATAGGCTCCTTAGATGCCTTCCCTCCAGCGGGAGCTGCTGAGGGATCCTCTGTCACAATGCGTGTGGGTACTCTGGCTGCACCGCGTGGTCGTCCTCAGCCTCTACCCCGTCCCCAGCTTCTCATGGCCCTAGAAAGGGGCGCGGATACTTGGTCGTCAGATCCTCAGGTACGGGTCCTCACCATATGTGAGAAAGAATAGAGTACAAAATTTTAGAATTTTTGACGTCAACAAACTTTGCACGACAAGGAATCAAAGAAGTATAATTTTTCCTAACAGTTCCATAGCCTCCCGAAGATAAGTACAAACGTCTCCATACCAATCCGCGAGACTAATAAATCGGCTTTTGACTCACGAAACCTGTGAACCTAGAGCTCTGATACCAGCTTGTCATGACCCAATCTTCCCTCCGTGGGAGGTCGGGACGACACCTAGTCTCTACGACTAGGTAAGCCTAACATTTATGGAATAACAATGAAAATGAAAACATAAATCTAAACCACTAACAGCAACAAAAATAAATTAATTGATAGAAATGTTGCTCGGCATATACAATAAAAACTCTCAAAAATATATACAGAGTTTCTCAAGACCTGGAAAATCATAAGTCACAAGCTTCTAAGAATTTACTATTTTGTCTATACATCAGTATTTAGAAGTAGAAAGGGAAGAACTACAAAAACAAAAAAGATAG
Source organism: Nicotiana knightiana (assembly GCA_005239525.1). NCBI lineage: Eukaryota > Viridiplantae > Streptophyta > Magnoliopsida > Solanales > Solanaceae > Nicotiana > Nicotiana knightiana. The sequence goes on from ML388937.1 coordinate 52,053, forward strand.
AGGGGGACTCCTAGGTCTTCGGACGCAGCATATGTACCTCGAGGTCTCCGTAACAGCAGCAAGTGCACAACTAATAGCGATACTGAAATGATGTACCTGGATCTGTACACGAAAATGTGTGTAGAAGAGTATCATGAGTACACCACAATGGTACCTAGTAAGTGCCAAGACTATCCTCGGTCGAGTAGTGACGAGGTCAGGTCAGGCCCACAAGTCAATAATAAATAAGGCAGGAAATATACAGTATAATAATAATAGACTAGATTTTAACAAAGGAAACGCAACAAACAATATGAAAACACACGTGTTAAAACAACGGGGAAACTCCCGATATACTGTCTCACACTCCCAAAATAAATATGCAAGGAGAACTCCCGAGGTATCGCCTGTAGACTAAAAATAAATATGCAAAGGGATCTTCCGGGATACCGTCTCGTAGTCCCAAAAGTAAACATGCAGGGGGGATCACCCGGGTCACCGTCCCGTAGTCCTAGAGTAAATACACAACTCAAACAAAAAGAAAGATAACAATTACAACAAGAAAATCTACAGTTTTGACTAAGTACAAGTCTAGAAAAGAAGAAAGAGTCCACTATGCATGCTGTAAAGAATTCATATAAGAAATTTAGACACGTAGGCAAACTATTCTAGGCAAACAGGATAACTACGCATGCTAGTATACTCAATTAAGATGAAAACATGTAATTTCTTAGTAAATGTCACCTCGCATACACGACATTCACATATCATATCAGTACCAAATCCTAAGGGGATTTCCCCAACACAAGGTTAGGCAAGCCACTTACCTCGAACCAAGATCAATCAATCGATAGCAATTCTTTCCTAGGAATATCTGACTCCGAATGGCCCAAATCTAGCAAAAATCAGTTACATACCATGAATATATCTATAAGAAATTAGTCGAATTAATGAAATCTAAGCTAAAACAAGAAATTAGTAAATCAACCAAAAAACCTCCCCATGCCCACACCTCGAAATCGGGTAAAAGTCACAATATATGAACACCTATTCACTCCCGAGTCCAACCATATAAGAATCACTCGAATCCGACCTCAAATTGCCTTTCAAAACTCAAAATTTTAGTTGAAGAACTCCTTCCCATTTTCTTCAAATATTCAACCCCAAATCCGAAATTAAAGATGGAATTAACGATAGATTAATGAGATATAACCAAAATGAAGCGTAGAATCATTACCCAATCGATGTCTCTTAAAATCCCTCAAAATCTTGTCCAAATCCGAGCTCTCAAACTCAAGTTTGGATTTAAAAATGGCCAAACTCTCATTTTTTAAATTTTATATACTACCCAGGCATTTCTTTCTTCGCGAATGCGGACACACCCTCGTGTTCACTAAGCAAAAATTTTACTTCAGTCTTAAACCTATTTCACGAACGCGAGAGCCCCCTCGCAAACGCGGAAGCTTACATTGCCTGACACTATAGGAACACAAGACTCTCACCGCGAAGGCGTAGGCTAAATGCCTGGAGCTCCATCTGACCGTTCCTCTGTGCAAACGCAATGACCATATCGCGAACGTGTAGACTAAATGATCCACATCTTTGCGAACACGGGAACCACATTGCGAATGCGAAGAACAAACTCAGTTGGTCTCCCAGATGCCTTACGTGAACACGGGACCTCTCTCTCAAACGCGATGAAGGAAACCAACAACTTTGACACCAGATTTTATGCAATCCCAACAAGTACAAAAATGCTCTGTCAAGCATCCGAAACACACCTCAGCCCCCTTGGGCCTTGATGTGTGGCTAGAATTCATTGTTTAACGCATTATGTGCCTTACATTTTATGTGCGTTAATGATAAAAATATACTTCGTATGTGCATAATGGAGTCTAGTTCATGTGTAGGTGAATTGGAGATGGAAGCCGAGTTAAATGGATGCATAAACATCAAAAATACGCTCAAAAGTGAAAAAGGAGTGAACCCGGCTATAGCTGGGCGTTTGAGCTGTAAAGCCTGGTCATACTAGGCTTTAGACGGGCGTTTGGGCTGTAAAGCCTGGTACGACCAGGAGTTTGGGGGGCGTTTGGGCCATAAATCTAGGCCTGGTCAGGCGTTAGCCAGGCGTTTGGCTTGTAACGCCTGGTCCCTGATCCGCCCCAGTCTGCGTTTTGAAGGCTTTAAGTGTTCCCGGTTTGACTAGAAGTATCCTACACGTTTAGGGTTTGTCCCAAACATATAAATAGACCCAAAACACAACTTTTAAGGGGGATGCTATTAGAGACAAGAGAAGCGTGTGGAACACTACTCAGCAAAGCAAAATATTGATTTTTACCTCCTTTATTCATTACTCTGTAATTTAATTATGCATGTTATTTTGGATTTGATTATTATGAGCATGAGTAGCTAATTTCCTTAATCTATGATTTTTGTGGAACCCTTTGGGGGATGAACTTATTGTGATATTAATATATTTTGGTTGGTTGTTAATCTCTATTTGTTCAACTACGCTCTTGTTGTAGTTAATTGAAAGGATCCTCAATTAGCTGTTCCTATTTATTATGTATCTACTTGAGAGGGAATGCATATTTAGGTAGTTGTTTGAACAACATCACTCCCGGAGTATAGACGAATGTCATAACAGAGGGTTTAGAAGTTGGATTAGAAATAACGATACTTCGGGTGCAATCTAAAGTGAACTGTAATGCAATCTAGCTAGCGTAACTTGAGAGAGTGCGTCTAGTAAATTATCATAATTACTTGAGAGAGATTTATGGTAGATAGAGTGTTGATGATTGATAGAGACAATTAATGAAACTATAAGAAGTATCCAAGAAGGAAGTCCACCGACGGGGGAAACCATAACCTTAGACCTTTATCATAATTGTTTACAACACATTGTNCAAAAGTTGCGTATTCTGAAGGCTTGATTGATCCGTAAATTCCCTGTGGGATCGACTCTGAGCTTAATACCCCGGATTATATTTGCAATGCCTCCTTAGTCTTTTATAAAACATAGTTGAGCATGATCAAATTTTGGCGCCGTTGTCGGGGAACTGAAGATGAGGCTCAATGATGAAGAAATCACGTTCAACATGCAGAAGTCTATGAGGCGACCAAGTGAGTTCGCCAATTGCTCTCTTATTGATGTTGTGAGCGTGATCCCGGAAAAAGATGATGCGTCCCTGACTGTGGGGGACCATTTAACTGAATTTTTGAAGAATCTAGATGATATGAACGGTGAAGAACTGGCAGACTGGGTGTTAGCACTTGAAGAAAAAGGGGTGTGGCCAAGGGCTCTCGAGTTTGAGTCATTACACTTGGAGAAAAGAGAGAACCTGCCGGCCAGGTCATCTGTTGAAGAATCATCCAGGTTGGAACAGAAATCAGAGGATGTCGATGTGGTAGAAAGGATACTAGAGTTAACCAAGGACATTGATGATACATATTTTGTTGAGTCTAGTGGCGTTAGTGTTGAGGATGTTGGTGTACACTCCAACCATTAATTCACATTGTGTTTGGATGATGATATGAAAATAGAGTCATCCGAACCACCTGAGGAGCCAAGGAATAAAGAACAAGATGCCTACATTCTGGAATTCTTTTTGCCAAAAAGTCGGGAGTACACATCTCATATAAACGCCAAAAAGTGTAGATTACTACATTGTTTTATTGGGCCAGGCAGATTTGTTCCACCACCCAGGAGCATGATCATAGAGCAGAATCAAAACTTGGGGTTCAATTCATAAGTTCAAAGTGGAGGCATATATTGATTCAAGCATTTGTTCGAAGGAGCATGGAAAGCAAAACTAATGGAAAGGATGTCGACGCTACTTGAGCAGGGAGTTTCTTGCACCTTACTTTTATTTCTTGTTTTGTCTATACGTTTTGCACTGAGGACATTGCATGATTTAAGTGTGGGGTGTTGTACATATTTGTTGTGGTTTTTTGTGTTTAGTGTGCTTCTGATGTGTGTCTATAATTCATGGTTTAAAGCATTATGTACCTTACATTTTATGTGCGTTAATGATATGAATACACGTTGTATGTGCATAATGGAGTCGATTTCATGTGTAGGTGAATTGGAGATAGAAGCCGAGCTAAATGGATGCATAAACGTCAAAAATACGCTCAAGAGTCGAAAAGGAGTGACTCGGGCTATAGCCGGGCATTTGAGCTGTAAAGCCTGATCATACCAGGCTATAGCTGGGCGTTTGGGCTATAAAGCCTGGCATGACCAGGCGTTTGGGGGGCGTTAGAGCCCTAGTTTTATCCGGGCGTTTGGGACATAAAGCCTGGTCCCTGGTCCGGTCAAATTCAAGTTTTGAAGGTTTTAAGTGTTTCCCGGTTTAAATAGAATTCTCTTACACGTTCAGGGTTTGTCCCAAACATATAAATAGACCCAAAAACACAACTTTGAAGGGAGGATGCCATTTTTGGAGAGAAGATACACACGGGATCATTAGGAAGCAAAGGATTTCTCAGTTTTCTTCATCTTATTCTAGTATTTTCAATTTATGCAACGCTTATGCAATTGTTTGATTCTAGCATGAGTGGCTAAACACCCATTGTTCTGGGGTTGTGTTTAGCCATGAATATTGTTATTCGACATTAATTTAACCTTGATTATAGTTCACTCAATATATGGTTGTTTCTTCACTTCTGTGTTTAATTGCTTAATTGTCTGGCCAACAATTTGGTTCTATATACTCTCTATGTTATGCTTGGGAAAGCCGTATATATATTAGAGAAGAATTGAAGAGAGCGCGATCTTAACCCTTCAGGAGAGCAGATTTGTGGTTAGGATAGGAATATACCTCTTCACCGTGCTTAATTAAACATCGTAATCTTAGTGCGTTTTAATAGATTAATTTAATAGGAATATAAGCGTTAATCTATTGAGAATAGGTGAGTAGTGCTTTGGGAGAAGGCTATGAAAGAGTTTATCAATTAATTAGCAATTATGAGTGAATTATATGAAAGGGAGAGTTAATTAGAATGCAATACGAGTGGTGAATTGATCACAACCCTGAAATATTTGTCTCTACTGAATACACAACAATATTCTTGTCACTTGATAATTAGTTATTTCATAGAATTGTAGTATAAAGTAGTTACATTCCTGGATTTTATTTTGGCTTGCTTAAATAACAATTATAGTGAATTAGTGAGTAGTTTACACAAGTCTCTTTGGGTTCGACATTCCATTTAACATTATATTACTTGGTACGACCACGTATACTTGCGTGTGCGTTTGGGACCAACAAGTTTTTGGTGCCGTTGCCGGGGACATAAACTAATTTCTAGTTTTTTGCTTTACTTTTTTCTTTCATTGAGTATAACGTCACGTGATTTTGCTCTAATCCCAGAAACTTTGATTAAATGCGTAGGGTCAGAAGCAAGGACAAACTTGACGGCTTTGACCCCGAACCTGAGAGAACATTTCACAGGAGGTTGCGAGAAGTAAGAGATACAGACAATATTCAGGACTTCATCTGATTTCCTGTGAACATGGAAGAGGAACAACACATGGCTGTTCAGGAGGTGGCAATGCCCAGTATTGCTAATTTCACCTACAACATCGTGAAGCCCAGAATTACTGGGCACTTTGAGCTGAAACAGATCATGATCCAACTACTTCATGCAAACGGGCAGTTTTTGGGTCTTCCACACGAGGATCCACAGCAGCACATTCTGAACTTCTTGGAGATTAGTGATACTTATATCACTAACGGGGTCACACTAGATTATGTGGGGCTCACACTTTTCCCATTCTCTATATTAGGCGAAGCAAATCGATGGCTGAAGGCAAAACCAGCTAATTCCATTACAACATGGAACGATTTGGCGAGAAAATTTCTAGCATGGTTCTTCCCTTCAGGAAAGACTGCAAAGATCAGGAGTGGGATAGTCTACTTTAGACAGAAAACAGGTGAATCTTTATATTCGGCATGAGAAAGGTTCAAGGGGCTACTCAGAGACTGCCCTCATCACAATCAGACAAACTAGGTGTTAGTTCACACTTCCATTGAGGGGCTCCTTCCACAAACCAAAATTGTGGTAGATGCAGCAGTCGGAGGTCAGGTGTTGGAGAAGAATTATGATGAAATATTTGCATTACTGAATAAATTCTGCAAAAGCAATCCAGACTGGCAAGGTGAGATGGGGAGAAATGTGGTTCAAAAGTCACCAGGGGTTCTTGAACTAGATGTGGTCTCAGTATTGTCAGCTAAGATTTCCACATTGACTAACCAAGTCAATCAGATGAACCTGATAATTAACAACCAACAATCTCAACCAGTGCAACAAATTCAGGTATTTTGTGAAGTCTGTGGAGAGGGTCATTCGAGTGATTTATGCCCGGTTAATCCAGAGTCTGTCTGCTTTGTGGGTAACGTGAATAGGGGACAAGCAAATCGATATGGAAACACTTATGACCCCAACTAGAGAAACCACCCAAACTTCTCTTGGGGTGGAAATCAAAGCACTCAGAATCACTACAGGCATCCAGCACCTCACCAGCAGTACAAACCACCTCAGCCTGAACCATCAGCAAGCCTTGAAGAGATTATGAAGAGAATGATAAACGACCAACTTGATTTTAATCAGAAAATAATGGCTGATCACCAAGCCCAGACTGTAGCGATGAGAAATTTAGAACGTCAAGTGGGGCAACTCGCCATTTGTCAAAATACCCGGCCAATGGGGGCTCTTCCAATTGACACTGAAGCTAATCCTAAAACATCTATTAATGTTTTATCATTGAGGAATGGGAAGCAATAGGAAGAAGTCTAGTCCAAAAAGAGAAACAAGTAACTTTTAATGAGAAACCATCCACTATTGAATCAACATCAGACAACCCGAAAGAATCAGATAAGCCAACAAAGGAGGCGGTGGCTGAGCAACCCCCACCATTTGTTGCGAGGTCACCCCCTCCATTCCCTCAAAGGCTGCAAAAGGTGAAAGATAATGCAGCATACAAAAAGTTTCTCGACGTCTTAAAGCAGGTACAAATCTATATTGCACTGGTAGACATTCTGCAGGAGGTGCCCAAATATGCTAAATACATCAAAGACATTGTGGCAAATAAACGAAGGCTGACTGAGTTCGAAACCGTGGCGCTCACTGAGGAAGTTAGCTCAAGAATTCAAAGCAAGCTACCTCAGAAATTAAAAGACCCGGGTAGTTTTACTATCCAAATCTCAATTGGTAAGCATGCAGTTGGGCGAGCTTTATCCGATCTTGGGGAAAGCATTAATTTGATGCCGCTATCTGTGTTCAAGTAGTTGGGGTTGTGTGAACCACGCCCAACAACAGTGATTTTACAATTGGCTGATCGCTCCCTTGCTCATCTTGGACTATGAGCCTGATCAGGAAGTCCCATTTATTTTGGGGCGTCCCTTATTAGCTACAGGCCGAGCTATCATTGATGTGTGTGAAAGGAAAATGACGATGCAAGTTGGTGATCAAGTGGAGGTGTTTAATGTTTATAAGGCACTCAAGTTACTTGTACACTATAAAGAGCTATCCATGATTACTGTAGTGGAAAGTGAATCGGCATCAATGGTTCCATACATGAGTCTTGTTGACCCTCTTGAGCGAGTGTTAGTTGGGGATGAAGAAGACTATGGGGATGAAAGAAGGGGAGACATTGAGAAAGTTCTTGAAGCATCTTGCAGTTACCTCCACGGGCTAGGAAAATTTGAAGAGTTGAACAAGCTTGTTACTCTAACCCATCCTAAGCCATCTATTAAAGAGGCTCCAAAGCTGGAACTCAATCCTCTTCCAGTACATTTATGCTATGCCTATCTGGGGAACTCTGAGACATTGCCTGTGATCATCTCAACCAGCCTGACCAATACACAAGAACATAAATTGCTTAGGGTACTTCGTGAGCACAAAAAGGCGATTGGGTGGACCATTGCAGATATTAAAGGAATCAGTCCATCGTTTTGCATGCATAAAATCTTTTTGGAAGATGGACATCGCCCGAGTGTTGAGAAACAAAGGAGGATGAATCCCATAATGAAAGAAGTAGTGAAGAAAGAAGTCATAAAATTTCTGGATGCAGGCATCATTTTTCCTATTTCTGACAGCAACTGGGTGAGCTCGGTTCAATGTGTAGCCAAAAAGGGAGGGATGACCGTGATTGAGAATGAGAAGAATGAGCTAATTCCTACCCGCACTGTTTCGGGTTGGAAAGTTTGCATTGATTATCGAAGGCTCAACAAAGCAACCCACAATGATCATTTTCCACTCCCATTCATTGATCAAATGCTGGACAGATTAGCAGGGCATGAATATTATTGCTTTCTGGATGGGTATTCAGGTTACAATCAAATTGTCATATACCCAGAGGATCAGGAGAAGACCATGTTTACTTGCCCTTATGGCACCTTCGCCTTCAAGAGAATGCCATTTGGTCTTTGCAATGCACCAGCCACCCTCCAGAGATGTATGATGTCTATTTTCACTGATATGGTGGAAACATTCGTAGAGGTATTCATGGATGACTTCTCAGTCTTTGGGTCATCTTATGGTGATTTTTTGAAAAATCTGAGCATGGTGTTGGACCGTTCTGAAGAAACAAATCTGGTGTTAAATTAGGGGAAATGCCACTTTATGGTGCAGGAAGGCATCGTTTTGGGTCATAGAGTATCTAAAAGTGGCATCGAAGTTGATAAGGCAAAAGTGGAGGCAGTTGAAAAACTACCTCCACCAAATTTAGTGAAGGGCGTCTGGAGTTTCTTGGGACACGCAGGATTTTATAGGCGCTTTATTAAAGATTTTTCTAAAATTGCTACTCCTTTGTGCAGGTTGCTGGAAAAAGATGTCAAGTTCAATTTTGATGCACCCTGCCTGAAGGCATTTGAGGAGCTAAAAAAGAAATTGGTAGCTGCCCCCATAATTGTTGCACCTGATTGGTCAGTACCATTTGAACTTATGTGTGATGCAAATGACCATGCAATTGGGGCAGTGCTAGGCCAAAAGAAAGACAAGGTGTTTTATTCCATCTATTATGCGAGTAAGACCCTTGATGATGCACAACAGAATTACCACCACTGAGAAGGACCTGTTAGCTGTGGTGTGGGCCTTTGAAAAATTTCGGGCATATTTGGTGGGAACAAAAGTTATAGTCCACACAGATCACGTAGAAATCAGGTATTTATTCACAAAGAAAGAATCTAAAGCTAGATTGATGCGCTGGGTTTTATTGTTGAAGGAATTTGATGTGGAGATAAACGACCGAAAGGGAACTAATAACCAAGTAGCTGACCATCTGTCAAGGCTGAAAAATCATGATCATGTTGAGGAGGGTGGAGATATTAAAGAAGTTTTTGCTGATGAGCAACTTTTTGCTATAACCCAAGACCCTCATCCGTGGTATGTTGATTATGTAAATTATCTGGTGAGTGGGTACTTCCTCCGGAAATAGAATCTGAAACAAGAAAGTGGTTCTTACGCAATGTGAAGTTTTACTACTGGGATGAACCCTACCTGTACAAAGAATGTGGTGATCGGTTAATGAGGAAATGTATTCCTAATAAAGAAGTGGAACCTGTGCTATATGATTGTCATGCATCACCATATGGGGGCCATCATTGTGGCGATAGAACAACGGCGAAAGTGCTACAATCTGGTTTGTTCTGGCCAACGCTATTCAAAGATGCCCACGCATTTGTAAAAAAGTGTGACCAGTGCCAGACAACAGGAATGATAACAAGGAAGCACAAGATGCCTTTGAATAATATCTTGGAGGTAGAGATTTTTGATGTATGGGGGATAGACTTTATGGGTCCATTGCCATCATCCAGGGGAAATAAATACATTTTGCTGGCATTTGACTACATGTCGAAATGGGTGGAGGCAATTGCATTGCCAACGAATGATGCCATAGTTGTCGTTGCATTTGTGAAGAAGAATATATTATCCAGATTTGGTACTCCACGTGCCTTGATTAGTGATGAAGGAACCCACTTTTGCAATCGGTTGTTGAATAACCTTTTAGCTAAATATGGGGTCCGTCATCGAATTGCAACAACATATCACCCTCAAATGAGTGGACAAACAGAGGTATCCAACAGAGAAATTAAGCAAATATTAGAGAAAACGGTGAGCGTGAACAGGAAAGATTGGGCTGCTAAGTTAGATGATGATTTATGGGCATACAGAACAGCGTACAAAACACCAATTGGGGAATCACCGTACAAGCTGGTCTATGGGAAGGCATGTCACTTGCCCGTAGAGCTTGAACATAAGGCATACTGGGCCATCAAGAAGCTAAACATGAACTTCGAAGTCGTGGGTGAGAAAATATTGGTGCAGTTGGATGAATTGGATGAGTTCAGGTTGCACTCATACCAAAATGCCAAACTTTACAAAGAAAATGCCAAGAGATGGCATGACAAACATATAAAGCCGCGTTATTTTGAGCCAGGACAACAGGTATTATTATTCAATTCTAGGCTTAGACTGTTTCCTGGAAAGCTGAAATCGAGATGGTCAGGCCCGTTTGAGATAGTGAGAGTCACCCCATATGGTGCACTTGAGTTGCGAGCTATACATGGTGAACGAAAATTTTTAGTGAATGGACATAGAGTCAAACACTATTGGGGTGGTACCATAAATCGTGAGAAGACCAAGGTCGTGCTTGCTGATTAGTGAGGCGAGAGTCTGCGTCGTGCCGCGACGTTAAATCATGCGCTTGTTGGGAGGCAACCCAGCCTGTATATCTATTCTATTTTTAATTAATTTTTTTTAGTGTCGAGTTTTGTGTTGTTTTTATTTTGCAGAGTAGGGGAAGTCTGAGTACCCAAAATTTGAAGCTGAGGGGCATGCTTGAGCTTAAGTTTGGGGTTATCCCGACTCTAAAGATTGAGAATCATGTCCGGGCTATGCCCGAGAGGGTCATAGGGAGTATTTATCACCCTTGTTTTAATGTTTTTCTTTATGGTCATGCATCGAGGACTATGCATAACATAAGTGTGGGGTGGGGAAACTACTTTCTGAAGTGAAGTGTAATTGTATAAAATAATTGTTTTAGTTTTAGAAAAATCTCGGAATTTTCCCAACGATGGATCTGTTGGACTATTTTCTTGAGGGATAAAGTCCGATTTAAAAACACTAAAAGATATTTTTTTTTTTTTTGGATAGTTAGGTAGTATCCCTTGGTTTTTCTTTGGGCGGCGGTTCTTTTCCAAGGGTGTAACTTGAACCAGGTACTTTAAATTATTATTGTTTTTTTAGAGTAGTTAGGAAGAAACTGAGTAACTTAGAAATGCCCTATGACATGTTTGATGCTGGCATATCAGGTTATGACATACATTCTCCTTTCCCTTATATTTGGTTTGACATGTGATGCCTGAGAAAAATAAATAGCCTATTTTGTGACGCCTTAGCTCAGTTGCTCGACTTGTATGCTACATAGTATAATATTTCTTAATTCTCTCAATTTTGTGTGCTTTCTTGACTTGAGAGTTGAATAAAACCGTTGTGATTGAGTCATGTGCAATGCGTGAGTGAGGTTTAGTGATTTTCTATGCTATCCTGTGTAGTCTAGAACTTGGCCCGTGTGTTAATCGAAGCAAAATTGTAGGTTATGCTAGTCTAGGAGATGACGTAGGCATTTTCTTATTTGATCATGGATGTGCTTGTCACATGAAAATTAAAAAAATTTCCATTGCTAGCCCATTTGAGCCGTTTGACCTTTTCTTTGGTGCCTACATTACAAGCCGTACCCCTCTTTTGTTCTTAAATTGAGATTTTTGCACCTTTTCCTCCTAAGGCACTTAGTCGCTAAAAGAAGTAAGGTGAGATATTGGGGATTAATTTTTAATTGGAGCCATGGAAAGGCCTGTTGGTGCACTAAAACTGTATTAAAAATCAACTAGCCATTGAATCTTCATGTATGGAGTGTGTGTAGGAAAGACAGAAAAACATGATAGTAAAAGTATGTACAAAAAGATACACACCTCCAAGTTTTTATTAATTTGTGCTAGTGAAAATATAGAAGTGCTTAATTGAAAAAGGGCTACGTTGAATATGAATTGTGGCAAGGGAATTGTTTGAGAAGAATATGTGTTGATTTGTGAATGTAGTGTATTAAAGTGCTTAGGAGGGTTAGTCACTATTCCTAAATATATCCTACCCGTCCCGTAGCCTACATTAAAACCTTAAAAGTCCTAATTGATCCTAAATTTGGCTAACTTGAATTAGTGGAGATATACACTACGGGCAAGCTTATGGTACGACCACGTGATGCATATGTGTTCTTTATGAGAGTGAGTGAATTTGTTCAATTGTGTGATGTCCTTAAATTATGTTCAAAACCATATTTGAATGTGGACTAGTTATATTCACTCTTTTGTTGTTGGTGAGGGCACATCATCTCAAGAACAATTGGTAATATTGTAACTTTCTTGTTGGGTAGGTGCGTGAATTGAAAGGGCTTAGTGGTTGCAAGTTGACTCTTGAGGTTGGGTGGTTGCAATTAGGTTGTTGGTATGATTGATTAAATTGTTATACTTGGGTATGTTTAAAGAAGGGAAAGAATGTGAAACTTTGTATGTTCATACTTGATTGCCAGTATCGATCATAGTTAAGGGGTAAGGTGTGTGCTTGAAAAGTAAAATACTCCTTGATAATGAAACGTGTATGTGTTGAAGGGTAGTAGATTGTCCCATTGCTCGAGGACGAGCAAGAGTCTAAGTGTGAAGTGTTGATGTGTGGCTATAATTCATGGTTTAAAGCATTATGTACCTTACATTTTATGTGCTTTGATGATAAGAATAGACGTCGTACATGCATAATGGAGTCTATTTCATGTGTAGGTAAATTAGAGATGGAAGCCGAGCTAAATGGATGCATAAACGTCAAAAAAGACGCTCAAGAGTCGAAAATGAGTGACCCGGGCTATAGCCGGGCATTTGAGCTGTAAAGTCTAGTCATACCAGGCTATAGCTGGGCGTTTGGGCTATAAAGCCTGGCATGACCAGGCGTTTGGGGGGCATTAGAGCCCTAACGCCAGGCTTGGCCAGGCTTTATCCCGGCATTTGGGCCATAAAGCCTGGTCCCTGGTCCGGTCAAATCCGAGTTTTGAAGGTTTTAAGTGTTTTCCGGTTTGAATAGAAGTCACCTACACGTTTAGGGTTGGTCCCAAACATATAAATAGACCCAAAAACACAACTTTGAAGGGAGGATTTAATTTTTGGAGAGAAGATACACACGGGATCATTAGGAAGCAAAGGATTTCTCAGTTTTCTTCATCTTATTCTAGTATATTCAATTTATGCAACGTTATGCAATTGTTTGATTCTAGCATGAGTGGCTAAACACCCATTTTTATGGGGTTGTGGTTTAGCCAAGAATATTGTTATTCTACATTAATTTAACCTTGATTATAGTTCACCCAATATATGGTTGTTTCTTCAATTCTGTGTTTAATTGCTTAATTGTCTGGCCAACAATTTGGTTCTATATACTATCTATGTTATGCTTGGGAAAGTCGTATATAGATTAGAGAAGAATTGAAGAGAGAGTGATCTTAACCCTTCAGGGGAGCGGATTTGTGGTTAGGATAGGAATATACCTAGTCACCGTGCTTAATTATACATTGTAATCTTAGTGCTTTCTAATAGATTAATTTTATAGGAATATAGGCGTTAATCTATTGAGAATAGGCGAGTAGTGCTTCTGGAGGAGGCTGTGAGAGCGTTTATTGATTAATTAGCAATTAGTGAATTATATGAAAGGGAGAGTTAATTAGAATACAATACGAGTGATGAATTGATCACAACCTTGGAATATTTGTCTCTACTGAATACACAACAATATTATTGTCACTTGATAATTTGTTATTTCATAGAATCATAGTATAAATTAGTTACATTCCTGAATTTTATTTTGGCTTGATTAAATAACAATTATAGTAAATTAGTTTTAGTTTACACAAGTCTATGTGGGTTCGACATTCGATTTAATATTATTTTACTTGCTAGGACCACGTGTACTTGCATGTGCGTTTGGGACCAACAGCTTCCTTGTTAGTAGTTTTAGCTTTTCTTGTTAGTAAGTTTTTTTTTTCTCTTCTTTCTTTTAAGTTTTTAACTTTTTCTGTAGTATTTTTATTTTAGGTAGAACAAAACAGAAAAAAAAAAACAAAAAAAATTCAGAAATATGTGGACTCTTCCCGACGATGGATCTCCTAGACAGCTCTCTTGAGGGAAGTAAGTCTAGAGAAAATACCAAAAAGATTTTTTTAGGTAGAGTAGTAATTCCTCCTTGGTTTTTCTTTGGACCGCGGTTCTTTTACAACGATTTTTAATTGAACCGGGTGTAGGTAGTTTTTAATTTTTAGGAGTAGTAACCACATGGTTGAGAAATTAATTGCAGCAATATCTCGGAACTTTGTGATGCCTTGAGAATAGTCAGTACGTTGGTTGTGAAGCTTAGGCTCACTTTTTTGACTCTAGGATAAATACCTTAAATCGTGGATTCTTAAATTTGCTTAACTGCTTTGACTGGAGTGTCATGATAGATCCAATCGTGAGTGAGTTATGTGGCATGTGTGTGTGAGGTTTGTATGTTATTCTGTGCATTGCATTTGATGTCTAGAACTTGCCCCGTATGTGTGCAAAGCAAAATAGTAGTTTTGTTCAGTCTTGGAAGTGATATAGGCGTTTCTTTGTTGAGCCAGCGATGTATATTTACCCGCCTAATTGTTATGTATCGTAGTTAACCCCGTTGAGCCTATAATCCTGTTTCTTTGGCAACCACATGAAAAGACATACCCCTTTTGTTTGAATCGATCATATATTTGAACCTTGTCACCTCTCGCAAGCACTGGAAATGTGATGAAATATGGAAAATTTAAAGTGTGGGGTGGTAGTTTAGTTTTTGAGGGGAACAATTGAAATAAGGAGAAAGGTGCATTGTTTTGAAAAAGTAAGAGTCACTTAGAAAAAAAAGAGAAAAAGGAAAAAAATAGTTGTATTGTTGTGAATATATATATATATATATATATATATATATATGTATTCCTTGACAAGTGGTGACTCTTGATGTAATTGTGCTTAAAGAAGTATGGGGTAATAACATTGATGTGAAGGTGGAGTTTGGCTTAATATAAGTTTGAGGTTGA